>CM002488.2:1800000-1952500 GCA_000573905.2 Oryza punctata | reverse complement strand
CTCCACAAAAATTTGTTTCCGAAAGTTTTAAGCTACACACGCTCTCAATTAATTGGCTAGTCCCATTATGTTCGTATTAATTATTTGTCATTGCATACAGCTAGCAAACATGCATGTACTTCACATATTTACTACAATTAATCGAATTGAGAACAGCTATGAGCGATCCACGTGGCTGTTAGCTAGCTAGTGTAGTGGAACTGTATGCTCATTGCCTATATATGCAGCTACGCTTGTTTTACCTCTCTTCTTCTCTACTCGAGATAAAGGCTATACTCCATCATATATGCACAGCCAGTTTCTCCAAAACAAAGGGCCTATATTTTCTTGCGTCATCATGATGCCAATAAGAAGATGCATGCATCTGAATGTAGTAATTAATAAGCATGAGAAGCATCAGGAAATTTCAGTCTTGGTGCGCACGTGTGAGGTCGGACGAGAGATCAAGCATGCTGACAAGCGTATAATTCTGACGAACAAGAAGTTCAGGGTACATATCCTGATCCAGTGCTCACTGATCAGAAGAGAGGTCACACTGAACAAGTAGATCAGAAAGAACCAGGCCACATCAACGTCACTGCATTCAGCTCGTCGAGTGATTCGCTGGCAAAAGCCTGGTCTCTCTAGGAACTGATA
The DNA here is from genome assembly GCA_000573905.2 of Oryza punctata. Lineage (NCBI taxonomy): Eukaryota > Viridiplantae > Streptophyta > Magnoliopsida > Poales > Poaceae > Oryza > Oryza punctata. The sequence goes on along the minus strand of CM002488.2, from coordinate 1,951,864 downwards.
GCCTAGCTCAGTTTGGTTGGTGGTGTGGGTATATGTCTAAACCACCCAGGTTTGAATCCTAGTAGAGGTGAATTTGGGTGCCTATTTTCTTCTTAGGATACAAAAGTCAACCTAATCCTCTTAAATGTAACGTTGCAGCTATCACCGGTAGTTCGAATCCTGGTAGAGATGAATTCGGATGCCTATTTTCTTCTTATTGAGAAAAAATCGTAAGGTATTTAAATTTACACTAAAATTTTAGTACTTAAGATATTTCGTACCGGTAATTTTACCATCCAATATTTGGTACCTCGAGATAATACAAAATTTTCACACTAATCCATAAACCCTAAACTTTAGTGTACAATATGTGGTACCTCGAGATACCAAACGTTGGATAGTATTACCATACAACATTTGGTACCTCGAGGTACCACATTTTCACATGTTAGCTTGAGGTATTAAATTTTAATACTAGAAAGTATCCTGAGGTACTAAAAATTTGTGGTACCTTAAGGTACCAAATGTTTGATGGTAAAATTGCTAAAAAAAATGTATGAGGTACTAAATGTTGGATGGTAAAATTACTCTAGAAAATATGCTTCCCAAATATGATAAATTTATCCGAATACAAAAGTCAACCTAATCCTCCTAAATGTAACATTGCAGCTATCGGATTAAAGACCCTCTTTGTGCAACAAGACAGATTGAATTCAAATCGGCTCTAAATTGAAAATGTGGTGGTGATCTAGCCTATGCAACACACACCACAATGGGCCCAAAGCTTGAAAACACGTCATAGGCTCGCCGGAAGGGGGCCAGCACCTCAGTTGATCATACCATTTTGAGAAGGAAACGCACCTAGATCATCTTCAGTTCTTTGGGCTTTGCCTTCAACGGAATGAAAACAACGGTACTGGAGTTTCACTGTTTTTATTTTCTTTATTTTTGTGAAACACAATATGGACGCAGATGCTCATATATAGACGCCAGTTATTTTGGTGAGTAGTCAGAGTTCTTCTTTTTCTTTTTTGCCAGGTCGGCCGAAAACTGTTATAACACGCTAGACTTGGGAGCAGCTATCAAATTAAACGTCTCTTTTGTGTAGTATATCAAATCCAACTCAAATCTGCTTCCGTTTGGAACTGAAAATGGGCTCAAACACTCAAGGGCTAGCCTCTAGGAAAGCCTTTTCAGGAAAATTCAGGCCGAGTAGTAACATTGCGGTTGAATCCCGACGAGTTCTTTTTTTTAAAAAAAAAACACACAACAGTTTTAGCCTAAGATTAAAGGAACAAACAAGACAGTCCAACTGACAGCTGCTTGATCAGAGTAAACTCCAGGGTCAAGCGTAGCTAGTCAGTACATGGCTAGTTCCCCCACTTGAATTTTTCCTGTAGTAAATTTCATAAAATTACATATATTTTAATCAATCTCCTCCTAATCCACTAATTTGTAGGAAGATACTGGACAATTAGTAGGAAGATACTGGACTTTTAGATTTCAAAAAAGTTTCAGAATATATGTCTAAAATAGATGGTTTATTATAAAACTACAGATTATAATATATATCATAAAACTATAGATTTAACATTATATTCTTCACGAAACTATAGATTCAAGGTATTATATTAGAAAACTATAGATTTAAAATCAATTTAATCATAAAACTATAATTTTTATAACCTCATAAGTGCTATGTATATGTACTTATTCGATAACTTCATCATTAAAACTGTAGTTTTATGGTACGATGCCTTAACTATATAGTTTTGCGATAGATTTGACGCTAAGTTGTAGTTTTATGATACACATATTTAAATATGTAGTTTTGGATAGATTGACCAAATTATCTATAGTTTCATGGGATTAAAGTTAGTCAGATCAGATCAGGTTACCATTAGTGCTACTAATTGAGGGCATCTTTGTTTGGTCCAGGAAATGTTTCTGTCCGCATATCTCCAAATCGATGCGACCAAATTAAAATGCAAGGACCATTATCACTGCATGTATGATTAGGTAATCGCATAAATGTGCATATATATCGTCATAATTAATTGAATTGGGAGTGCCAGTAGGGACTACATACATATATAGCTTTGATTTCTTACGAAGAATATAGTGCTCTCATCACTTAGCTCTGTTCTCTTGAAGATATATGTATCGGCAAGCACCTGATCAGATCGATGCTACTTCATATGTATATTACCAAAAGATTGAGCCAACTCAAGCATATGTATGCAGAGTTAAGCATGAGAGACATCAGGAGTTTTCAATTTTAGGAGTCTGAACTTATCGGTGCTGGACATGAACTTCTTTCTACTGAATCTCAATCGTTTTCACTCCCAGAACTGCTAGGTACATAGCGATGGCTCAGGATCCCAATGCGCTCACCTCTAACCTGATCATCTGATTCGCCAATCTCAGTGCCTCATGCACAGTTACCAGAGTTGCTGCGAACGGTAAAAGATGAGTGAATGACTAGTAATTAAGCGAAGTGAATTTTGATAGTAACCGCGAGCATGTGCAGCCCTGAATGCGAATTACTGCACAATGCTGTAGCCAATGTCTTGTAAAAACATAAGCAAAAATACAGGACCGGTTTAGCATGCATTGGAAAATTAAACCAGTTCAACTGGATTAGTTAATTTGGTGAATTCTTGTTTAACTAGTTTAGGATCTGTGCTTTCAATTACGAAATTCTACTGGTTAACCTAGTACAAATGTACCGTGTGCATCGGTTGATGCATCACTGACACGTCGTTACTACTAGCTACTATCAAGTCTGGTCTTCATTCTCAGAAATAAAGCTGGGTTTAATGGGGAAGTAATTCAGAATCATAATTGTTGCGCATGGTGGAACAAGTCAGGCAGAGTGCCAACCAGAGCCACTACCTGTGTATAATAGTGCAGATAAGTTATGAGATGATGCTTTCACCTCTCTTCCATCATCAACCAATAATAAGAATATAAGATACCAACACGTATGGGACTTAGAGGCATCGGGAATTTAGAGGTCGCATATTAATTAATTCCTTTTTCTGATTTTTGTTTTTCTATACAGTTGCTAATTTTTGTTTCTTTTTCTCACTCCAGTTGTCCGCTACACTATATGTGCAAGTACATCAAATTCGAGCTGGAGAGAAGGCTTGTCGACAACTGCGTAGGCGTAGCTACGTTCCAACATGTTCCGTACACCGGAGTGCTTCTCTTGGGCTCACGCCTCATCTCCGCTTGAGGGATGGATCAGCAGGACACAACACGGCCCAGCTGGGGGTATTTTTCCGGTCGAGATGTATCAGCTCACTTGCGTTTATGTTCTGACTAAGACGTTTAGAGGAGCTGAGATCCCAGTAACATTAATTCGTTGTTTGATCATGTCGTAATATTCCTATCGACACAAAGTGGGTTGAGAACAGTCAGGAATTCTGTTGGTTAATTAGTTTGTTTCTTGTTGTATGGTTATTAGCATGTATGAATTCTATGTTGGACTGTTAGGACGCTTGGACTTTAGTACCCTGGTATAAGGGCTCCTTTGAAACATTAGAAAATTCATAGGACTTTTGTAGGAACTAGTTTAATTCCTGTTAAATTTCTCTAAAATATTCCATTCAAAAGGGGCCCTAAAATTTTTACACGAAGTTGGGAAATGGAGCACCAAATTAGTGAACTTGTAGCTTTTAAATTAGAGAAATTTTACAATCCTTAAGAAAGTATCTCAAGGTATCTAAATTTTACACTAAAAAATTTACTACCTCGAGATATTTGGTACTCAGAGGTACCAAATTTACACTAGAAAATATGATATATTCTAGTACTTTCTCAACAATGGTAAAATCACCCTTTAAATTATATGATTTTCAGCTTGTTCTAGCTCTTTAAATGTTAAACATGCATATACTCATATGTTGGATGAACATTCAAGACTAAAAATTTGCAAAGGGTAATTTTATCATTTTCAGAAGATACTGTAAGATATCATTGCATAAAATTTGATACCTCTAAGTATAACTCGATACTCAAGATACTAAATTTTAGCGTAATATTTATATTCTTCGAGATACTTTCTGAAAGACCATAAAATTTCTCAGATTTACAAAACTAAGTGTCACTATCCAAAATTTAACCACACACCCATTTATGGTAAAATTTGCTACAACATACTTAAAGTTCACGGTCTTTGTTACAAGACATATAAAGAATGTGTATTTGCTGCAGGACATCATGAAAATATGGTAATTAGTTGTTGGATAAGGGATGGATTATTTTATTATATCTACTGGAAATGGAGAGAGAAACTTTAACAAAAAAATAAGTTTATCTGTGGGGCTTGTTTCATTTTAACCCAACCAAGTCTAGTTCGAACCAAACCTAGACAAGTGGAGTGACAATAGACCGGATCAGGAATGTGAGAATGATCTGGGTCTGGTTCGAACCAAACCCAAATCACCTTACAAGCTGATCGATACATGGACGAATTGGTACATTCCATGCCGTTTCTCTCTTTATTTGCATCGGATATAATAAATAATGTGTTTTGTATCCCATAGTTACTTACCATATTTTCACGGTGTTCTGCAGCAAACACATATTTTTTTGAACGTCCTGCAGTAAATACGGAATATCTTACAGTAAACTTTACCCACATTTATTGACCAGTCTTGCACCCTGATACTCATATTAACTCGCTACGTCATACTATATGCACACGTGAGTATTTAGTACTACAGTAATAATTGAATGGAGAACTCAGACCTCCTCATGGCTGATAGCCGACTATTGCTCTCCTTGTCTATATATACACAGCTATACTACTTTGACGAACTAACCTCTCTTCTTCTCTGCTCAAGACATGATTGCGTGATGCATTCAGCTACTCATGTACTAGATATGCATACAACCAGTTTAGAACACGAGGACTAATTTCCCATGATCCTAGCTATGTGGGATCTGAACAATTGTCCAAATAAAGAGTAGCAAAATAGTTAGATATATATAAATGTATAAATTAATCAACTGAAGTACTGAACACACATATAGAGTAGAAGAAGCAGCATGTTCAAATGTACTACACTACATTGATGATTAATGATGAGCGATCTAGTAATAGAGAGTGTCCATGCGTGTAGTTATGTAACCAATTAAGCACGAGAGTCATCAGGAAATTTCAGCTTCAGCTCACCAGAAATAGTTGGGCAAGAATTTTTATTTTAATAATGGATTAAACCGGTCTCTACAACTGAAGAGGATAAGCAAGACAAGAGTCAGGCTTAGATCTTGTTTGCAGGTAGGCTGAAGTGCGCTCTTAGTTCGTTTTGTACCTTGGCTTGTAAAACCGATTGCCCCCGGCGACTTTATTTGGCTTTCAGCCATGTACCTTAGATTGCTGTATATAAAGCTGGGCAGCGATGCCTTTTCTCTAAAAAAGCTGGACAAAAGTTGGGAGCATCAGTGCTAAATCCAATCACAAGACTTCAGCTGGGGTTGAGCGGTCGTGGCGACGGATGTGTCTTGTATGAACGACTATATATATATTTGACGAGTTTCTTTACCGTGCTTCATACTCTATACTAGTGGACCATACTATTAATCCAATGGTCCACATTAGCTCTATAGTAGTAAAAACCACAATTGCAAGTATATAGGTAATATACACAATATTGTGGGAAACTATTTTTATCCCTCGAGGGGATATCCCCTCGTTTGTTTAAAAATCATTTAAATGGTCATGAAAAATTTCGGAAAAAAAGACAACACTCATATACCATATCTATGTAACTCCGTAAAATCTTAGGTCTAAACTCAACTCACATGTTGAGATATAAAAAAGACAAATTTAACAAATGAATAGTACCATATTGTTCACATCTAAATTTATCTTTTTTGTTTCTCGATGTGTAAGTTGAATTTGAACTTGATTTTTGGTGGAAAGATAAATATCACAATACTCAACATTATCAATTTTTTTCATAATTTTTCACAACTATTTGTATCGAATTTGAAAGAAAGGTATACGAGAGGATATCCCTCGAGGGATTAGAATCCACTCCTCGATATTGTCTAGTATAAGGGTGTTTGGGGGGAAAAGTAATGGCATTATTGTGGTTTGTTAGATACACTTTAAGATTTGTGCAAAGATTAATTTTAATCTCATGTCTCTTAAATATTCATACAAATATACTACTCCTAAATCATATCAATCAGTTATCAGTAGGGATGCAAGCGGGCTGACCCGTGAATCCCCTTATAGGTTAAATAAGTGGTAACTCGTGGGTTCCCGTGTTATCACCTGACTTGCCGCATCTAGGAAGGGTCAACCCATGAACCCACTATAGATCAAATTAGTAGGTAACCTGCGGGTCTAGCCAAACGGGTCGCCCAACCCAGCACGGCCCTGGCCCGGTTGTGCATGGGCCAAGATCACTCGGATCGGCATGGCCAGACCTACTTGTTTCAGCGAAAATCGAAAATTCTCCGAGTGATTCAGCGAAAATACACTTGAGCAAAAAATATTAACAACGAAGTAATTTATTTACTGATAACAATAAAATTTTGTCTTGCTAGGAAGTAATTTATTTACTGATGGAAGGTCGGAGTAAATATTGTGGCAGCCAATGGGTAATATATTTACTAATAGAAGGTGTCGAAATAAATATTGCTGCCTATCGAGAAGTAATTTATTTACTATGAGTAAAGATCCTATCCTGTAGAGTAGTAATTTGTTTACTAATGGTAAACATTTCCATTTTCGAAACATTACAAAATAAATAATTCTTAGCACTAGAGATTATTCGGCAGCGCGAATACCCTAAATGCTAACTGGCCAATTGGCCAATTGAGAATGGCTGAAAATAACTTGAGAGTAATTCATTTACTGAGAGGAGGAATAAATAGAGAGTGTGAGAATGTTAGTAACTCATTTACTCATATCCTGATAGACTTAGTAATCTTTTACTAATGGGTCATTTACGAAATAAGTGCGGGAGTAAAGAAAAAAGAACCAAGAACAGAGAAAGTGCTGATGGGAAAAAAAATGGGATGGGGGAGGGGTGCGCGGGGGGGGGGGGGGGGAAGGGGTAGAGAGGGGGAGAGGTGTATGTAAGGGGAGTGTTTTAGTTATTGCGCATCCTGGGTGCGGTTTAGCACATCCCTGTATTTATATATATGTATACTTGGGACAAGATATAAAAGGAAAAGAAAAACTAGGGGACGCTAAAACTGACAAGGCTGCTCCTAAAAGGGGGGCGGGGAGGGGGTAGGTTGGCAGCTTGGCCCACTAGACTCTCAACAGACTCATGGAAAGTTTTTTTCATTTAAATACGTTCTACTATGTTTTGGTGATTAATGAAGCCGAATATAACTAAGCTAAAGCGTGTGCGTGTGTGTGCATGCATAAATGTAACAATAAGCATAAGAGGCTTGGGGAAATTTCAGCTTTGTGGAATGGCGAAAGTCAGTACAATGAGGAGGAACGGTCATTGGAAGTCTCACAACTGTGCAGCTCGATCCACCGCTCTTTTACCGTGGGACTCCAATATTTTTATTTTAACCCCGCGGGATGTACTTGTATTAAGTACAAGTTAAAGAAACTATACGGCCTGTAGGGCCTCAAAGAAAAAGAAAAGGAAGGGAAAATTTACAAGAGCAGGGAGGTGAGGATATCGGGGTAGTGATATTGAAGGCATGGTCAGGTTTGGTGGGCTGCATTACATATGGTTATTTTGGTCGCTCGGTTTTACTAGCAGAAGGGCCTCGAAACCGTTAGCTCTGCCAATATGCCAAAACCCGAATTCACGCACAAGTTATCTTCCTTGAAGAAGACCTTCCTGTTTACTTTGTCTCTAGTCTCAACACGAGGCATTGTTACATTCCAGCTAGTTTCATTTAACCTCATGATGTTGTTTAGATTGGGAAAAAACAGTTGACACCAGGGTTCAAAATTTCGGAACAAAATTTCCGAAATAATTTCGGTTCTATCGGACCCTTTCCCCCATACAATATTATTTCAGTTGAAATTTTTAATTTTTTTCATTTTTTGTGAATTTTGTAATATTGATTAAATTTTGTTCAAAAAGTTATATAATTTCAAACCAAAATTTCGGTATATCGGCACCCTCCGATCGGTACCTCGGGGTCAGGTATAGTATTTATAGATCTTTTGAAAACAAATCAAAATGTTTTGCAATTGTGTGGATTTTGAATTTTGTCCAATAAATCGATGTCAGTATATACGCTCGCTGAATGTACAGTTAACTCGTTTAGATATAGTCGATGTGCCCTACGTACGCATAGCAGTAATTACATCTGCATTGTTATTACTCGTAGTGAATCAACGACCCATTGCTTTCCACCTTTTTTCTTTGTAATTTAACAATAGAACATAAATAGAGAAGACATGAACTGAATTCATCTCACATTTTTCACTCAAACACATACCAGCGCCTGTACAAGTTGAATTCCTACGATTTGGCTTCTTAAAAAAATGCCTGGCTATTTTTCTTGCGAGAGAAATGTTTAGGTCTGGTTCGGTCAATCCCTCCTACAGAGGAATTAGAACGGATTTAGATGAGATTTATTCTACACCTATTATAATAACATTCCTCTTAGGAATTAAATGAACAAAGTCATAATCAATTGGGTTTTGAAGCGATTGGAAAAATTAAACTAGTTCTACATGACTAATTAATTTGTCGAGTTCTTTTTGTCTAAGATATTAATTGGGTTTTTGTACACTTGATGGGACCGAAGTACAAGTAATACGCTCTCAATTAATCGGCCAGTCCAATAATGCTCAAATTAATTATGTACTATTGTTTACACAGCTAGCAAATATGTGTACTACTACATACTCCTATATGTTTAGTGCGATCCACAGGGCTAAAAATGAGTGGGACTGACTGCACATACACTTGTGTTTTTTTGCTGCCTCACTTCTTGTCTGTGCGGTCAACATACACAAGATGCATGCTGGCTTAGAACATAGAAAAAACAGCTTTCTTCCTTCTACGATTATTTGAACGATTTCTCCATAAGATATATAGCAAAATAGCTATATCAGAGGTAATTATAAACGAGAGAGAGAGAGAGCGCTAGCTAGCATGAGAAGCATCAGGAAATTTCAGCTTCGTCTGATTGCGCAGTGCGCCTTCTGTCATTCAGGGACTTCGCTGTGGATCGATCAAGTTCGCAACATTGGTTCAGAACTAGAACTCTTTTTTTTCTTACTGTGTAACTGGTATATATGGAACGAGTGAGTATGTACATCCGAAGGCAAATTTGTGGAGTTATTGGACTATGCATTTACTTTTCAGTGAAAGCTACAGAATGAGAAACAAAAGGAGAGAAGAGGATGAACTGAATTCATCTGACATGCATGCATATTTCACTCACACTAATTAACTATTCACAACATACATGTATGTATTTAGTACTACAATAATAATTCCTATCAAAATAAGTACTACAGTAATAACTGAACCCAGACCCCTAGGCAGCTAAGTGATCGACCGCTGTTCTCCTTGTCTATATATATACAGCTACAGTACTACTTTGACGATCTCTTCTCTGCTCAAGAGAACCTCCAAATGCATGCTAGAAAGAGTAACAGAACATAGTCATATACTAATAAAGGAGCAATTAAGCTAATAACCTGTGTCCATGCGTGCATGTATCTGTTTAACTATTTGATACCCCCGTGCTTTACTACGATAGGTAGATGAATGCATGTTGTACATTATAAAAATAATATATATATATATTTAAATAATATGGAAGTGATGGAAATATAATGATTTGATATTCTTGCATATTGAGTTATGAAAATATAACAAAATTATAAATAATATATCGTGTTTGTATGATATTTAAAATACTCTAAATAATAATTGATAGTGAATGATAATGTGACACACTTACGTGTGATTAAAAATACTAGTACATGATGATCATAATACATTTGCATGTTGAGTTTTAGGAGTTAGTGATCATCATAAAATAGGATTAAGCGTGAGAGTCATCGGGAAATTTCAGCTTGGGCCAACTGTGCAAGGCTAGACGGGAATTGGGATTTGGGAACATCAATGCAAGTATGGGCAAGTTTTACGGTGCAGGTGATGTCACCTCTAATTTAAACTATATCATTCACTCATTAATTAAGAGGTAGCAAGTACATCATATCACATCTTATATACAAACTATAATATTAGTTCACTCTCACATCATCTTGCACTTTCTTGGAAATTATGTGGAGGTTGCTCCTTACATAAGTGGTGGCTCATTCTTTCTCCTAACTTCTCTCTTCCACCTCATTACTTAATTCTATGTGATAAATTTGAAGACAACATATAGGGGATTATAATACTTGCTCTATGCAATAGATCTCAGGACCAGAATCCAATATAATAGAGTGGAACGACAGTGTTCGCTAAGATCCTAAGTACTTTCGACGCCCGTCTGGTCCAAATGTTGGGTAAAATAGCTCATCTGTCATTTAAGCTGTAGCTGATTATCATATGGTTCACACACCCAATGGTGGAACTTGATGGGAAAAAGAATTAATTAAAGAGCAAATTCATTGATCCTGACTTAAGACCCAACAACATCTATCCATCAATTGAATGTTTCTCTGATTCTCTCTCTTCGTTAAACGGACATTATATGTTGGACAATTGAGTCAACCTTTATATTTTACAATTAAAAATTAAGATAAAATGTTTTGCCTTACCAATATCCCAGAAGTAACCAGTGTTTGCTAAGATCCTAAGTACTTTGATGCCCGTTTGCTCCATGCATGTTGTAGGATCGAACAATAAGAACAAAATCACTTAGAGAGGTGAATAGTTGGAACACCAAAAATTATTGTTTTACGAAATTAAAAGATATCCTTGAAGTTGATGGAGACAGGTATGACCGCAGGTCTTGCACCGGTCTGACCACGCCTATATCACAGGTCTGACCACGCCTATATCACAGGTCTGATCAGTGTAGATCAGCTAGTCTAACCAACATTCGTGTCGCCTCCTTCTGTCGCTGCCGCTAGCTGATCTAACCGTAGTGGTGCCACAGGTTTAACCGATGCGCTGTCACCGGTGTAACCACCGGTATCTCACCGGTGTGATCGCCGAGCCCAAGCAAACATCAAATGAAGATCTTTAAAAAGTAAATTGAGCTGTATTACTTTTAATCATGTTTATCAATGCATCACATATTATCATACAATCTAGCACCATCCATCAAACCTGGGCTTCATTCTTAATTACTACCAAAATGAAGCCGGGTGTAATAACGTCTCATATTTAAGGAGGTGTTGCTTAAAAAATCAAATTATGAATTTAATTAACCACTGCTCATGGATAAATTAATTAGTTGTACATTGCTGAGCAACAGAGCTACGCAATAAATACCAACACTATGCATGAACCCAGTACATGATACTAGTATATATCTCAGGCAAACAGAGTGTGCCAACCAGGGTTAATCTCCCTCCCCACATTTCTACATGTGTGGATATCTGATGAGACGGTACCTGCACCTCTCTTCCATCAGCCAAGAGGATAAACATGTTGATAACCTAGCTAGAACAGATCATAGCGATGGATAGGAAATTTATGCATGCATTGTGGTGTCGATGCATATATATTCGCCCATCTCTGCATATTAATTACACATGGGACTTGGAGACATCATGAATTTAGAGGTCACTGATATTGCTGTTGTTACGATACAATCACACAACTCCTCATTCCCTCTGTTTAGATTCTTTGTGTTTCTCGGTTCGCTAGCTAGGAGCTCCATTTCTGTAATAGTAGCCTGATCTCTTTCATGCACGCCTCTAAAAGTTGTCCTGGCTGCTGGACAGTGCTGCACTGAATCAAGAGCATATGCTCTCCTTGCCTATATATACAGCTTCACTTGTTTCATCGACCTCTCTTCTCTGCTCAAGATACATCACATGCATGCTATGTACAATTCAAGTTTAGAGCATGGGCAGTTTCTCCAAATCCCTTCTGGGTTTTAACAATTCTTCAGAAGCGAGCAAGACAGTTACAATACGAGAGGGTCTATGGCCAACTGAACAAAAAAAAAACAGTGTGTATTTTCTCTGCAAATAGCTAGCCAAGAAGAAGAAGAAGCAGCAGCTAGAACGTTCTATTATTTTGGTGATTAATAAGGCCCAATATAACTAAGCTAAAGCGTGTGGGCATGCGTGTTGAAGATCAATATAACTAAGCATGAGAGGCTTGGGGAAATTTCAGCTTCGTCAGATCGCGCCAAGTCGTACAGCATCTCAGATCATGCGTGTTGAAGATCAATTCATTTACCCTGCGATTTGGTGAGTGGTGACAACCCAGCAAGGAACCAGAATCTATGTAACACACTAGGCTTACAGACATTGAATTCAACTCCTCTTTTATGCAGAAAACCAAATCGAATTCAAATCCACTTTCGTTTTGAACCGGAAAGGAATAAGTCTATTTTTCCTCCCTCAACTCATGTCGCTGGTTGAATCGCATCCCTCAACCATAAAACCGGGTATAACCCATCCCCCAACTCCCAAAACCGTTGTAAGAGTGGTTTTGGAGGCGGCTTTATCCCACGTGATATCGTTGACCCGTTAACTAGCTAAGTCATCAGGTGGGATCCATTTGTTAACGGCCTACACCTCATCCCATCTTCTCCCTCACCTCTCCTCTCTCTCTATCTCATCTCTTCATCCCATCTCACCTTCCATGAGCAACAAAGGCAGGGTGGTGACGATGGTACCAAGCTTTGCGGCGCACGGGGAGGAGCTTGCTAGCCAACCGCGCGTGGATGGAGGAGCTCGTCGACTGGTCGTGACGTGCATAGGGAGGAGATCGTTGGCCGGATGCACGCGGTGGGAGGTGCTCGCCGGCTGGCCGTGCGCGGGGAGATGAGGGTGTGCGCTTGCCTCGCCAACCTCGGCGGCAACACCGTTCTTACCGCCTCCGGCTCCCCTGCCGCCGTGGGGGATATAGGCGGATACGGAGGCCGGGAGGGACAACGGAAAGAGGGCGTGGAGGAGATGAGCTCCCAGCCTCCTATTTCTATCTCTCTCTCTCTCATCTCGCAACCGTCACCGCCGCACTACCAACGCACGGAGGCCGATTTGATGCCGTCGGCCACACGACGTGCCATCGCCTTGCACGCCTTTGTGCCCAGCCACCACCACATCGAGCTCCTTCATGATCCCCTCGAACTCCCAAGCCGCCACGCCCCGCCTGAACTCGCCGGAGCATCGCCACTACGAGCGCCATCGTCGCCTACTTCTGCTGGCCGCTGCCAACCTTGCCACCGACGCCTCTGTTGTCGCGAGATATGGGAAGGGGGTCGCCTTGACCCCTAGACCTTGGAACCGGCCTCCTCTGTTGCTGCTCCTTGCCCTGCTACTGCGCCGGTGACGTGGGAGGCAGCGGCGTCGTGCCCACCATGACCCCCACTGGAGAGAAGGAGGAGAGCAAGGGAGGAGGGTGCGACGGTGAGAGAGTCGGTGGCGGGAAGGTGGGGAACATGGGGAGCAAGGGGATGAACCGTGGCTCAGCAACAAAGGAGCGGAAGGCGAGCGAGATGGCGATGGAGGCCACCACCGTCTTGGCGTAGTTCGTCTACATCCCGCCGCCACCGCCATCCACTGCCGGTCCCCGCCCCGTGCTCCCTCGTCGGCATCTATCCCCTAAAGAAGATGTAGAGACCTGAGAGAGAGAGAAAGGGTAACTGACACGTGAGCCCGATATTTATTTTTATTCTTTTACTCACTGACATGTGGGTACCATTGAGGTTTGTTTTTATTTTAGTACCACGTAAGCATCACGTCGATGCCACATGATATAAAGATCAAGTCAACTCGCCACGTAAGTGCCACCTAGGATAAAACAACTATTAAAACCATCGAGGGACTCCATTTGCAACGGTTTTGAACTTGGGAAAGATGTTATACCCAGTTTTACAGTTGAGGAATGCAATTCAACAAAGAGCTGAGGGAAGCAAAGTAGACTTATTCCAACCGAAAATGCAACGATTCCACCGGAGCAACAAACAAGGGAATGGGCCTATGGAAAAGCCCAGCTTTGATTTCAGGAAAGTTTGGGCAACGCAAGTAGTTGGGCTTTGGTCATAACATTGGAGTTGAATTCCTACGATTTTGTTTCTAAAAAGGAATTCCTAACTACATTTTTTGGCGAGGGAAATGCTTAACCAGTTGGATTTTGCAGTGATTTGATAAAAATAAACTAGTTCTCTACAGGATTAATTAATTTGACGAGTTCTTTTTGTCTAAGGTTTTGATTGGAATGTGCAAGGTACACTGGATGGAACGAAAGTATAGACAAGTAGTACGCTTTCAATTAGTAACTGGCTAGTCCAATAATGCTCATTTTAATTATGTACTGTTTACAGCTAGCAAATAGTATATATTTTCTTCGGGTTGATAATACTTATTGTTTTAGATAAGAATATAGTTTTAAAAAATAACTTTGACCACTATTTTTTATTCTAATATATATAGAGGTGTTAACAAATATATGATTTTGTTGAAATATTTTTTAAGACTAATTGTTACCATATTTCAAAGATAAATATTTTAGAAACTATTTATAATCAAAGATTTTAAAATTTGATATCAACCTTACGTAAAACGATAAGTATTACTTAGTCCGGAGGGAGTACTACTCCTATATGTATACGGGGATGTATAATGAGTTGATGCATGCTCTCCTTGCCTATATTTATACAGACACACTTGTTTTGCCTCTCTTCTTGTCTGTGCGCTCGACATACATAACATACTAGTAGATGCATGCTAGCTTCAAACATAGCAAAATAGTTTTCCTTCTGTGATTATTTGAACGATCTCTCCATAACGACATAGCAAAAATATAGTTATATGAGAGGTACTCCCTCCGTTCCAAAATATAATAACTTTTAGCATTTAAAATTTGTCCTAAAATATAATAACTTCTTCACCAACATTCTCTTCTCAACCAATCACAACCCTCCACCATTCAACTTTCCCACCTACCTTCACTTCTCAACCAATCACAATCTTCTCCTATTTAATTTTACCTACTTTCTTAATATCCGTGTTCAACCCTAAAAATTCCTATATTCTGGGATGAAGGGAGTAATTATTAAGGGGAGAGAGAAAGCAAGCTAGCTATATAAACCCTGTGTTTGCATGGATAGATGAACATAAGCATGAGAAGCGTCAGGAAATTTCAGCTCCGTCGAGACGTCCACGACTGGACTAGAGCCCGGATCATGCGCGCCTGATAATACTAGATCACTCCCGCTAAGAGCGGAGGAACTGCTGCTGCATCAGAACATGATCTGGACAGCCGCCGATCGTCTGATTGCGCAGTGCGCCTTCTGTCATTCAGACTAGGAAATCAGGGAACATCCGTCCAGGGAATTCTTTGTGGCGTCGAAAATTTGGTTCGGAACTAGGAAACCGGATGCTGCAGCACAACGCGTACCATCCGCGATCGCCGCGTGCGTTGAACGTGTCGTCCATAGTACTACCCCTCCGATCTCTCCGAATACCTTTGGTCACGCTCGCCCTCATCTTTCGGTCATGTTCCGCCATCGTCGGTCTGGTCGCGAGCAAGTTCGTCGCTTCTGCAACATCCTCATTGTAGTTATCGATCTCATCATCACGACTGACGATCTCCTGTCGATGCACGACCCCACCTCATGTTTCCTCCTCCACATATCTTCTTGATCCAATGCTGAAACCTTAAGTTCTAATATCACTTGTTATAAAAGTTAGTCGATATAACGGAATGACAACTAACCTTCTCGATCGCTTTAGCCATTGATCATCCAAGACATACCAGATGACGATACAGGAACGCACGATATTTGTTAACGAAATTCAGCCAAAACCTATATCTCCGGGGCTCTAATTATGAGCGCGCATCCCCAATCAATATAAAACCTAGCTGCTACGAGTTCATGCCTCGTCGCCATCATCTCTCTGTGTCTACGCTATATTATAGTCGTCATGATTACAATGTGGTGCCCCTCTCTCTACACCCCTACCACATATTACAACTCCAAGTCTAACTGCAACTAAATAAGATTAGTATATTCGACACTTATCCTAATCAATTCGCTAGTCTCTTGATGCTAGCTCATGTTAATTATCAACTTAGAGCTGTAGATACATTTATATATTCAGTGAAATCCTTGCAGGCAGAGCTCCAGGAATTCCACTGAGTATATGTAAGTGGAGGTACAGCTACACTTGTTTGGCATCTCTTCTTCTCTACTCAAGATACAGATGCATATATGCTAGCTACCATGTGCACATATATACATATGTACAACCAGTTTAGAACAAGTGGAATTTCTCAAAATCCCTCCTGGGTTTGAACAATTCCCCAGAATCGTAGCAAGACAGTTACACAATAGGATCTATTAACCAACTGAACAAAAACGATGTGTATTTTCTCTGCACATAGCTTGCCAAGAAGAAGAAGCAGCTAGCACGTTTAAACATTTACTACTGTTAACGTGTGTGGATGCATGAATGCAATAAGCATGAGAGGCTTGGGGAAATTTCAGCTTCGGCTAATTGTGAAAAGTCGTACAGCATCTCAGATCATCCGTGCCAGCATCTCCTAATTAAGATGACGAGAGGAACGGCTAATCTGAGTCTGGCGTGTTGGTTCATTTGGAAAACGTTAAACAGGAGAGTGTTCGAAGACAGACAGATTTAAGGTGGTAGAGCAGCTCATCAATGATGTCATGGAAGAAATCTACATTTGGAAGAAAGATATCTCCATTTGGAAGACTGCGGGTATTTTTCAATCTCGTGATGAGCAGTATTTTCACTTTTTTCTGTCTCGGTTTACATGTTTTCTTGAGGGTGTTCAGCCACTCTCAAGTCGGAGATTATACTCATGTAACTATCTTCTCTAAATCTTAACGAAATTTAGTTTTCCAATCTTTTGACCGACCCGATAAAAAAAAAAGGAACGGCTATTCGGAGTCCCACAGTGCAGTTCCTCCGTTCTTTCGCCACAGAAATCCTGAGCAAGCCAGTGTCAAAGTATCCGTGGTTCGAAACGTGTGCACGCACAAGTATTCTCTCTTGATCTGAACATTTTCGTTTGTCTGAATGAAGCATCGTTACAGCCGAGCTAGTTTAATTTAACTTTATTGCTGCTGTTTAGTTGGCAATCATGTATAGTATTTACATTTCATTTGAAACATGCGAGATGTGTTTTGAGATAATGGGTTCTTTCATCTTTTATTAAGATAAGTAAACAAATGCAAGACTTGCGCTGTTGCGCATCTTTCGGGAAACAATGGGTTTTGATAATTGGGCGTTAAATCATTGTCAGGATGCTCGCTGAATTTACAGTTAACTAGTGTAGATTTTTTTTAAGATAATAGATTATATAACCCAGCCTCGTGTAGATATAGTAGGTGTGCACTGCGCGTAGCATTAGTTGCATCGGTACTGTTTGTATATTGCTTTACATTTCCCTTTGGAAACTAAAAAAAAAATGAAAATAGAGAAGAGGATGGACTGAATTCATCACACTTTTCACTCAATCACACCAGCATTTCCACTAAAAACAAGATTTGCGAAATGAGCGTAGCTCAACTGGTTACTTGTGCTAGAACCAGTTCCCGAGGTTCAAATCATAAATTTAATACGAATACTCGTATTTACGGTTAATTATTTTTTCGGAGGTACTCGTAGAGGATAGAGGGGATAGAGTGTGCCTGTGTGTTTACAGGGGTGTGTGTGCATGTGTTGTGTGGGCACTTGCTTTTGTACTATGTTTCTCAAAATAAAAGATCTGGAGGGAGAGTCGTCCCTCCAAAGTCCAAACTATCAAGTGCATCTCAGCATTTCCACTCACAATTGAATCGTATATAAGCGTGCACAAAAACTGTCCCATGGCGACTATATCATAGACATGAAAGGTATCGGGAATTTTACGGTAAGTTATATATAATTTATTCCTTGAATTTTTTTTACATTCATATCTACTTATGAAATTCCCATGATTACTAGTGGTTTCATTTTCAAAAATATTGGCAGGAGAGTATCACTTCAATGAACGGAGTTAACACACGAATTCAAACATTCAAATGTCCTCGATGCCATGACTGATCTGCAACAATCCGATCGGCATGGAGCAGAAGCCTCAGAAGAGCATGATCAGTTGCCAGCTATTTATCCTAAACTTGTTGACTACTCAGAGCAAGCAGCCAGAATCTGTGACATGCTAGACTTTCCTCTGGCTTGTGTTCCAGTAGTGTTGTTGGACGGCCGGTCTTCTGCACAAGCGTGGTATCGACAACCACTTAGCCTGCACTTTCTGCACCCAAGATTTTGAAACGGCGAATCGCATCCTCCTTGACTGTGTGTTCGCTCACCAGGTCTTGCACCATGTGCTGTCTTCACCTAGCTGGCTTGATCTCACTCATTCCCGTGACTACTCACTTCAGGTTTACAGGCCGACAGCTAGGGCCTAGACTCCTGGTGACTGTTAAAAGAGCTAAACTTTAGGGTATCCGATTACTCTCTCTCTCTCTCTCTGTCTCTCGACGGTTTCAGCTGTTCTGGAATCCATCCTATAAGAATATCATCCGTGGTTTTCTGCTAGCGTCGCTGCTTTTGCCTTTTGGAGCCCTGTTGGGAGTATAGTGGGCCTTCCTCCTCTAGGAGCATAGGTTTTTTCGTAGTTTTCCTGCCTTTAGGCAATGGCCTTCTAGCCATTTGTGTTGTATAACAAATTTTGCTTTCTTTTAATATATTGACGTGCAATTCTTTTGTGCGTTCGTGAAAAAGCCATGCTAGACTTGCATATATCAAATTCAACTCCTCTTTCGTGCAATAAACCAAATCGAATTCGAATTGAATTTCGTTTGAACTGGAAATGCAGCGATTCCACCTACTGCACAACAGATAAGGGAATGGGTCTATAGAAAAAGAGCGATGTTCCGGTACTCTCAACTTATAGTATTATACTACCAGTAATATTAAGATAAATTAATAATTTACTAATACAATGATTACGAGTAACTTTATCATTTATATTTTTTCCTAGCTAGATCGATATGTGGTTATCCATTATGTTGGCATTACTCATATTCTATTAAAAAGCCAAAAAAGAAGGAAAAAAGTTAATCACTGCTAAATAATAATTATACCCCTATTTTTGGGACAATAATACCTCTCTACATTTCTACCACCGCTAACTAGGGTGGTAGTAGAAAGCAATCTGAACTCTTCGATCAAATGAGATCAATGGTTCAGATTATTTTCTACTACGAGTAGAGAGCACCGGAGTGAGACTCATAGAAAAAAGGCCAGCTTGATTTTAGGGAAGTTAGAGCCATGTAAGTTGTTGGGCCTTAGTCATGCAGGCCTAGTAACAATGTAACATTGGAGTTGAATTCCTAAGATTTTGTTTCTAAACATGCCTAACTAATTTGATCCTGAAAAGAATACAAATTATTAGACAGTCCAATTGACATGATCCTTGATCATGGTAGACTCCAAGGTCAGGTGTTACATGGCTAGTTGCGCAACTTGAATTTCTCATGAAATTAGTCTAGCCTGGTGTAACGCCCCGCTTTTTGCGAGACGTTAAAAACTAAATTAATAAAACCCTATTCGCAAAAATTTCGTTCTTTATGTGAAAGTCTAAGTCGTGCCATGGATCTCAATTTAAATCTATCCGTGATTCCCTCTCCTCGTCGGCAAAAACCACCTCCTCAGAAATTTCCGTTCTAAAAATCCTCGGGAGTTCGAATTTCCATGTTTGAATTTCTCTCCTTAAATCCTACCCGCAAATCTCATCGAATTGTTCCCCCTCAGACTCTCACTCTCATAATTCCTTTTATCCCCTCTCCTTGAATCCTCTCTTCTAATTGGCATCCCTCCTGTTCTTTGGGCCGATTCCTGTCGGCCCAATCCCCCTCTCTCTCTCTCCCACGGCAATTCTCTCTCTCCCGCAACTCTCTCTCTCCTGCTCGTTTTCCTCCTCTCGCCGGATTTTGGCTTGCCGCCCGCGCCGATTCAAACCGGCCGCGCCCTGTCCGCCTGCCGGCCCTGCGCGCCAGCCTGCCTGCCGCACCTGCCCCTGCCCTGCCGCCTTGACCCACGCCGCGCCTGCCGCCGCCTGCTCGCCTGCGTCGCCTGCACGCCGAGAGCAACAGCCGCTCACACGCGCCTCCCTCTCTCTTGCTCGCACTCACCCAAAACGGAAAGGGGCAGACCCCCTTTCACTCCCCTTTTTCCCTTTTTCCCCCGCCGGCATCACCTCCACTTCCGTGCTTGGCTGCTAGCGCCGGTGGACACCGTGCCCGCGCGCGCCCGTGATGCCGCCCCCACCTTGACCGCCCGATGTCGGTTCCTCCCTCTCAAACCGACATTGTCGCCGCCTTTCCTCTCGGCCCCTATAAAAACCCTCCCTTCCGCACCTCCCTCCTCTAGCCGCTCCTCTTCCGCCCCAAGCAGCCGACCGCCACCGCCGTTTCCGTTGCCGCCGCCCTTCCTTCGCTGGTCGCCGGCCGCACCTCCTCTTCCCGGCTCGGCGCCCTCTCCTCCGTGTCGCCGCCCTTCGCCGCCGGTTGCCGCGCGACGCGCGACGCGCGGCAAGGACCCGCGCCGCCTCCCCGCCTACCGGCTCGGCGTCCCCGACCCTCTCCTTCCGCGGTAAAGGCCCCCCCTCGCCGCTCCTTCTTCTCCCCCTCTCCTTCGCGTAGCGCCGCCGCTCGCCTCTGCCGGCAGTGCTGGCCGCCGCCCCCTCCTTTCCTCTCCTCTCCCGGTGACCGCCCTCCCTCCTCCTCGCCGCTCTCGCGGCCGGCCGCCGTCTCGCGCCACCTTGGCCGCCCCTGCTCCCTGTCCACGCCGGCGACCTCTGCCGCCGCTCCCGACCGCGCCGCACCCAGCCTCGCCTCGCCGCCTCTCTCGCTCAGGAAGAAGCAGAGAAGAGAAGAAACGGAGGAAGAAGAAGAGTGGAGAAGAGAAGAAAAGAAGAGATGAAGGAGGAAGAAAACCAGTGGTAGGACCCACCGTGGGCCCCACACCCCCCTTTGACCGGTCTACCCCGGGTCACTCTCTCTCTCGTGCGCCCGCGTGGGCCTCGGCCTCGCGCGCCGGCCCGTTTCTCGGCCTGCTAGCCCCCTCTGGTCGGCCTCGCACGCCTGCCGCGTGGGCCGCGCCCCTCACGCCCCCGCGGCCCACTCGCGCCCCGGCCTGCTGCTCCTTCCCTCCCCCGCAGCTGGGCCGCGCCCCGCAGCCCACAAGCCTCGTCAGCCTGCTCGCCACGGCCGGCCTGCTTCGCCCGCGCGTAGCTGGGCCGCCACCCATCCGGCCCGTTCGCCCGCCTCTCTCTTCCCGGCCCGCAGGCCTCTTTCCCCCTCCCCCCGCGCGCTCGCGCCCAGCCAATGGGCCGCTTCGGCCGTGGGCCGTTTCGCCCTTCTAGCCGGCCGAAAAAGTCCAAAAGGAGCCCCTCATCCTTTTTTTCCTTTTCCAGGGAATTTATTAATTCCATTTCCTTTAGACAGAAAATCAATAAATTTTAGGAAATTCATATCTTCTCAACCGTTCATCCGATTGACTCCGTTCCACTTCCAGTAATTCCATTAAATCGAGATCTATCTAATGTCACTTTATTTAGCCTAAATAAGGTCCTTCTTTTGGTCCTTTTATAGGTTTTCATTGTTTGCGTATAGTTGCGGGTTACGGATTTTCGTTCGAGTGCAGATTTCAAGAAGTTTCGTGAAGACCTTGAGCAAGGCAAGTCATCCTTGATCATATTGCCCCTATAATTGAAAAATCATTATTATTTTGTTTGCAACATGCATTATTAGGAGTACTCACTTAACTTGCTTGGCCTCGGTTTGCGTGCCAAACCGACGGACCTACCTAGTAGCCGCACTACTTCCTGTAGGCCGATATACCCTGAATCCTTGTCGCTCCACCTTTGTGGTACCTCGGTATCCGTGCTCTCTGAGCACGAGTACCAATTATTCCACATACACCGTTGCTTGTCGAAAACTTGGGAAATGGGTTTGAGAAGCCTTGAAAACCCGACACGTGGTGTCGGTGTGTTTGAAAATAAAAATGTTTGTGAAATCTCGCGATGCGGGTGTCGCGCCTGCGTGGTGCTGTTCCCATACTCGCATATAAGGACCGATTCCTGTGAGAATTACATCCGAGCATAGCAAGTGCAACCACATGGTGGAATGGAACACCCTAGCTAAGTAATTAGCTGCTTCTGGGAAATCTTGTATGCCAATAGGGGTGGAAAGCCGGGATGTGGTGGTAGAGACATCCTGGGAGTCCTAAACAGAGGAAGGCAACCAGGAGTCCTGTATGGAAAGCCGGAGTTGGCCTGATGTTTGTCAGGGAGACCCTCTATGTGGCATGAGGTGACCTAGGATTAGCTTTGCAAAGGCTTTGTCATGAACCTCCGACACCGGCCAGTGTCTGGAGTAAGTTCGTGTTATGTGGGTAAAGTGTACCCCTCTGCAGAGGTTAATAAACTGTTCGAACAGCCGTGCCCACGGTCATGGGCGGATGCAAGGTGATTCCCGTTGCGTAAATTTGTTTGCCTGTGCTTTGTGAAAAGTGTTGTGGATTGGAAATCATTACCAGAATCAGCCTATGTGGCAGATGGATGACCTGAGTGGTCAGAAACGGGTATGTGTGATCCGGGATGTCTGAGGGCATCATAGACTAGGCTTCCTGGGAGGAAGCAGAATGTTGTGCTGTGGAACAGCAGGACTCTTAGAGTCCGAGAAAAATGAAAATGGCTCGGGGAGCCGCTTATTCAAGTGAAATGGCTGTGTGAGCCGAGAACTAATGAACCGACCTGGGAAGTCGGGGCATTACCAATTGAGTTGTTGAAAAGCATCTCTTAAGTCGAATTGAGACGCAAGTCTCTTTTCGACCTAAACTTAAAAAGAAGAAAGTCACTTAGTGGTTTCAAAATGGTTCCAAATAAAGGATTTGCAAAACAACCTTTCCCCTCTTTCAAGCTTGCACTAAACACCTAAGTTCCCGTGACTTGCTGAGTACGTAAGTACTCACCCTTGCTCTCTCTCTCTCTATATATATATATATATAGTTCCTCCATCCTGAAGGCGAAGTCGAAGAGAAGTGAAGACTAGGGTTTCGTCCTGGTTCCCAGCCGTTGCCTGTGGTGTTGGGTGTTAGTTCGTTGATTTCCGCTGCCGTGGTCTCTGATGTTGCTGCTTCCGCGTCGTCTGTTGTAATCTCGGGTTCCCTCGAGACCTGCAACTTAAGTTAAGGTAAATAAGTCCCCTATTTAAATTAAAGATGCAATGATTCATAATTGTCACCGTGGGTACCAGCGCTATGTCCTGGGACTGGTACCGATATCGCGGTCTCGTAGGAAGCGGTTCGCGCCGTTTTCCTACGACACGCTCCTATCAGGTGCCGTTGTACGGCGGTGCCAGATCGGGGTGTGACACCTGGCCGGCTGATCCATAATGTATAGCTAGCTAGTGTGATTATATATATATATATATATATATATATATATATATATATATATATAATCATCATATTGTATGATGATTAACCAACTCAACAGCAAATTGGTTTATTACATAATACAGTATATACCGGACGGCTAGCTAATCATCGGCGCAAATGATTGGGCCTCTATCTAAACCGTCATCAGATCAGATCAGGTTGCAGTTAGTGCTACTAATTGAGGGCATCTTTGTTTGGTTAATGACCATAAAGTTGAGCAAGCTGGAAGAAAGTTAGAAAGAAACCAAAAAAAGAAAAAGAAAAAACTCTGAACCAAATTTGGGCGGCGATCCTGCTGTGGCGTGTACTCTTCAATCATTGGGGAAAGAAAGGGAAGAAATGCTCACGAGGTTCGTAGCTCATGCGTGCTGCAATCCATGTGCCGAACGAGAGACGGCAGCGACGTATTGTGTTCTTTCTGGTGCAGCTCATGCATGTGAGGTGAGAGTGAGACGGCCAATCTTGCAGAAAAAAAAAACATCTGAAAACGGCCGCCCTTTTAGGTGAGGCAAATCTTTGTTTTTCAGATTGCCAACAGGATCCTCCTCGCAATTTCAATCATCCTGAAGATACTCATTTTATATGTAGTACGGTAACTAGCTTCAGTTTGTGACAGTTTGATATATCAATCAGAGATCAAATTAATACAGTACTTTTGGTTAGCATTTCAGAAACTAGTGGCCAAAGTGTTTCTTTTCTTTCTTTATTTTTTTTTAGTGCAGATGATGTGCAGTACAGTAGTATTCATCAAGTTTTTCCATCCAGTCTTCTGAATGTTGGTAGGTTTAGGACACCAAGTATTACTGAATATATAATTGCAGCCACATGTTCTTTTGACTGAAATATGCTTAGCCTGAGATCAACAATGTTCATGTGGACTACATTGTTGAACAGCTCTTCAGACTTTCAGTTCCAGAGCATTCACATCAGTCTACTAGTACTGAATTGCCTGAATTTCTACAATAATTGTTGCGTCGAAGAACCGTCGGCCTGCGATACTTTTTCGCACCTCCGATACATCGGAGCTCACATTTCACACATCATGAGCGACGAAATAGCAACATGGGCATGCATGCCTTTGCATGTGAGTGGTAGAACATATGCCCATTTTGTGTGGATCTTTACATGTGAGTGCATGGTCTTCATGCTGTTGAGGCAGCTAGCCCTGCATCAAAAATTGATTATTGGTTTCTGTAGTGATTGGAGAGTGTAGGAATTGAGAGGCTCTAGTTGGATTGAGCACATGTGAGCAATGAGCAATGCCCTAGAAGGAGCTGATGATGAGCTTTGCTTTCAGAGATAAGATTGCATCTGGTGATCACACACAAAAGAATGTTTGGACTTTGTCAGGAGGAATCATATGAATGCACATGGCAGATCATATATTCACATCTCCTCTTTCGGCACAAACAAAGAGCCAAGTTAAGACAGACAAACAAATCAGCAATGGCAAGGTATCACTGTACATATGACACATCATCATGTAAATCATTTTTCTAACCTTGTTAACTTTGGGAGAGGTGTAATATGTATAGTACCTTCATTTCATCCATCATGCAGTTCCTGATTATCCAAATGGGTGTTCATTATCTTCTGACAATTGATAATACTAGGAACTTCCCTGCATGCATGATGGGTACATCTTCCTGAAGACATCTGTAAAGGCAGTATATACATAGGAGTTTATGGATTATTTATTTATTTTTGCCTAGTGAATGTACCCATGCTGATCTTGTAGAGAAGGAAGCAATTCAAGTCCACTACTACCAAACTACCATGCTGAATTGTCTAATTGTTTGTCCAAATTGGGAAACTTTACAGTATCCATTTTTGTAGGACTCAACAGTTCCTAATTTCAAAGAACGGAACATTATGGTGTAGATATAACAACAACTACAATCTGAGAACTGTCTGAATGTTGGCCTACAACTGCTATTTCTGCTAGATTATGTTCATCCTGGATGATATGCATGTTACAGCACTGTAGCAAAACTGGGAAAGCAACAGCAGGAGGACAAAAGTGACATTATTATTCAAGCATGTTACAACACTGTAACAACCTCTGTAACATGACAAACGGCGAATGTACCAGACACAATTAACATATAAGGCAGGATTAGTACTCAGATCTGCAGGACATTTGCCATTCTACTTGCAATCTAGGACCCTTTTTTTCAATACATTAACCAAGGCTAGCTACTGTGGAAAAGGCTAGTAAGCACTTGTCATTAAGATAAGAGGCAAAAGATGCTTCAAGGGGTCTCAACTGATCAAAGAATAGCAGCTAGAAAAAGCAGTTTAGGGGGCACATAAGCAGAAGGGTAGGGGGAATCAGTTGTAATGGCTGAATTTAATGATTGAATGGCTGCAATTAGTTGTTCCCAGGGCCACATGCATCTCTTAATCTAGCTAAAAAAAATGGTGTCCCTAATCACCAAAAGATCTGGCAGGTGCTGATACAGTCATCCAACTTTCTGAATTAATTTGCTTTCATATATAATCAAATCATCCATTTTGCAAACTAGCTAGCTAGAAAGAACTAAAATTAGGGGAAAGTTAAAGGCATCTGGGGGAGAACCACCCCAGTTTACGCTTCATCTAATGATGCAACCATAATTGATTACGGCATAAACAAACCATAAACATGTACTTATTAACAATGTTATCTCGCATATGCGCCCTCTAGAGATTCATATATTTGATTTTGATGTCCACTACTAACAACTTTCTTGATCATTACAAAACTGAACGTACCATCTAGTACAACAAAACACAGTAATTATAGATCCCCTTTTAATTATGACTATATGATATAAATATATATAAATAACTTGCCCTTAATGTTTGACATGTAGTACTTTTTAATAACTTTACAATTCAAGAACCAAACTATTAATTATGGTTTGCAGTGTGAAGAAAAATCCATGGAGGGATGTGCAAACTTAAATTACAAGAGGATAAAATATTGATCCATTTTGGGAGGAAATTAATTAAAGCAAGTATGAATAAACTTATGGGCAAAGCAAGGTTGCGTACCTATATATAAGGACCTCATCACTGGAGCTTTCTTGCACAACACCTTCTCTCCTCCATGCCTCTGCAGACCTTCAGATTTATTCAGAAATCAGAATTCAGAGAGAGAGAGGGAGAGAGAGAGAAGGGCCGGTATAGCAGCAATGTCTTGGGGAAGCATCCAAAGGGATCGCATTGATCCTTCATCTCTCGCTTCCATGGCGGTCGTCGTCTACAAGCAGCTTAATGGATCATGCGATCCTTTTGGAGGCTTCCTCTAGCCATTAATTTCGATCTCCATCTTGGTGTAATGGTACTCAGGTGCATGTTCTTCATTGTTGGGTCTTATCTGCAGTTTGAGCTCTTCCTATCTCCGATGATTATTTCCATAGATCGTACTACAAGGTATGCACATAAGTTTTATTGATTGTTTGTGCAGATAAGTTTTCTTTATTGTTCTTAGTTTGCATGTTCTTTCCAAAAAAACTATATATGCTGTTTTATTTTCGACAATTCTTTGATTCGGTTGCTTATTATTACATAGCGAACACTCTATACAGATCAGCTTCAGGATGCGATTACATGCCGAGCAAGCAGTGGAGGTGCCTGGTTTGTGTTCTTAATTATCTAATGAATTAATCTGGAGTAGAACTATCAATGGGCTGGATGAGTGGTAAATTCGTAAGCTGTTCTCTCTTTTCTTTTCTAGTATCAGATTCTAGTACATGTCCTGTTAATTAGCTAAGTAAGTTTGTCTGTCACAAGAAGAAATGAGAATTCCTTACACTGTAAAAAAGAACAATAATGGCTTCAGATGCATCAAAATAAACTAATGGTTGAAAGGACGAGTCTCACTAGCTGATCATGAGATGCAGGTAGTAGACACTAATATAATTTAAGATTAGAGTTAAGCCATGAGCAACTAGGCAGAGCTGCTAGCTAAGCTAGATCTTGGTTTAAGACCACACTGCATGCACATCACATGACCTATATTATGCATGGGAATAACAAACATCACACATTAATTATATATACTAGTTAGTTAGTTAGTAGATAGCTAACAGAAATACCGGATCGATGCTTGCTAGCTGCTTGTTAATTGTACAACCTCACATGCCCTTTGACTCTCCTGATCCAGTCTTAGCTTGCAGATCACTAGGTAGCAGCTGGCGCCGTCATTGATGCAAATTAATCACCGAATCCAAGAACCGTTATATATATGGTTGTATTTTGCATCTATATTGATTGTGTATATATTTTCATCAGTTAACTGAAGAACTCTTCTAGTGTTAGCACTGTCTAGCACTCTAGCTAGGTTAGCTTCCTCTTTTTTCCATGCTATTAATTGTAGCTCAGATTGGAATAAAAATGAATAAAGTGGGATTGTTTTGGTCTTCTTGGGACATATTTGATTTTGTAATGTAGATCTAGAAGTTGGATCGTAGGTATTTCTGTATTGAACTTTTAGTCTGGAAAACTGTAAAATATTGAAAGTGCATACCTAGCGAGCTAATAATTAAAGCACTTAATTTATGTATGATAATATGTGATCACATACTATAATGGTAAAGTTTCACCTCAAGCACTCCACATGTATACTATATGTATGATCAGATTATGTGTTTGAAATGCTAATATGCTTATGACATTTATCTTAAGGGTGTAATTAATGGTTTGACATTTTATACCACTTTTTTTGGGAAATATACAAAAGATATGTGTATCATTGCAATTAAGACTTGAAGTAACGTTTTTATATGACTGAAAAATGTTGATTTGGTGTACATTAAGTTCGACTATTAGGTTTAGAGATTTGCCATTACGTTCAATAAATGATCACAACCTGTTCAAATGTTTAGTTCTCTTTATATATATGGAGCATACAAAATATACGTAGTTTAAGATCGATCCTGAATATATGACTAGCGTCGTAATATAAAATCAAATTATTTAATTCTTAGTTGTAAACTCAGATCCATAGCTAATATGAGGTTCTGAACATTGATCCTGGACAGGGAATACATGTTTTACACGAGGAATTTTTGCTGCTCAAGTTGCTCACCTTTCCGCAATTGGAGTTTCATGATCAATAATGATGCTCATAAGCAGGAGTTTTTGCTTCCCCTCTTTCCAAAAAAGAAAAGTTTTTGCTTAGCTATAAGACAAAGGATGAACAATTACTAGGGAGTAGAGGAAGAAAAGGCCTCCATTATATATATGTAGGTTCTGGCCACCAGGTTTTGAAGCATATCCAAAAGTGAGATTGCTCATATACATCAGAGCCGGCATCATCGGCATCTGCAACAAGCTGATCTGCTGCACCATCCATTTCTTTGGGATCTTATTTGTTCATTGTACTCAAGATTCGTGCAAATATCAGGCATGATATATGAATGAAGTTTTGGCTCCATACTGTTGAATATTTTGCAGCTAATTGTCTAATTCAGAATAATGTTGGTTTCATTCCATGTGTTTTGGCATTTACTCGTTAGTTTTGGCTTAGATATAACTTAATTTGATCGCTATTACTAAAGTACCACTAACCTAATAAGATATCTTGAAATTATTGCCTGTCAAAGCTGACAGTTCGGCAGTGGAGATATCTGAAGTTCTAAACTGCCAACAAAGACAAGGATAATCTATTGGGCCTGACGCTTGTAGGATTGCATACTTGGGCCTGTCAGTTCAGGCCCCCAAGCCCAAGGTTTCGTGACTGCAAATATGCAATGCAACTAGCAACTTTTGGTTTGAGAGCACTTGCGTTGTTCAGAACTCAAAAGTTCAGATGCATGCAACAGGCACAGTAAGGGGGAAAGGCCACCTTAGTGTTCAGCAATCTTTGCTTAAAAGAAAAGGTATTCAGAAATCAGAGTATTGTGGAAATAACATGGCAATAAATTTTGTGAAAAATTACCAGGCAATAATTTAAGCATGAATATATACTTATGTACTACCATCTGGCTTTTCCTATCAAAATTGTTAAGGTGTTCTTTGCCAGCAGCTTTGGAGGGTACTTCCAGTTACAATACTGTTGAAATTACATAGATTAATATACTGGCCAATTTTCAGTCCTAAAGTTACAAATCATCTGAATTACACGGCATATTAACGATCCTTGCCATAAATTGCAGTCTTTTCGGCTACTTGAAAAAATTGATATTCCAACTATTCTATTCTACACCCTCTCCTTAAAATAACTATTTTACATCTCATCCCCTCTCCCACTCTCCCACTAGCCAAGCACGACTAGGCCCACCCATCCCTTCTTGACACTAGGCATGCGTGTTACAACTCGCCCCTGACACTAGCTAGAGAGGGTGAGTCGTAAGAGAATACCGTGAACCTGCTCTCATGAAACCGCAATACCGTTATCAGTTCTAGTATATAGTGCTGGTACCCGTGGTTAACCGAGATGTATCATTGTAAGTTTTAGAATAGGTTATACCTTTACATGTTACAACTTCGAGTAAACCCTTAGATACAACTTAATTTGATCGTTACTACTAAGGTATTCTTTATTACAAATCTAGCCGTACGACTAACCTAGACATCTTCAAATTAGTGCCAGTCAAGACTAACAGTTCTGCGTAAAGGAGATATTTAAAGTTCCAAACTGCCAACAAGGATAAAGATAATGCATTGGCAAGAATTTTAACCGCATATATAGAACTCATGTTGGGCGTGACTCTTGTGGGATTGCATACTTGGGCCTGTCACTTCAGGCCCAAGCCGGATGTGGATTTTTATCCCTCGAAGGGATATCCCCTCGTTGTTTGCATATCATCTAAATAGTTATAAAAAATAAAAAAAATTGATAAGATAGATTAATATAAAATATATCACTCCACAAACATGCAAGGTCAAATTCGACTTCTACAAGTTGCAACAAAAAGAACAAATTAAATTGAAAATAGTTATTGTGCATTCGCGTACATACTTGTTATTTTTGTTACAATTTATAGAAGTTAAATTTTAACTTGCATGTTTGTGAAGTAATATATTTCATATTAATCCATCTTACCAATTTTTTCAAAATTTTTTATGACTATTTAGATAACATGCACGAAACGAGTGGATATCCCCTCGAGGATAATTCACTTTCCCGCCCAAGCCCACTAATTTAGGCCCAAGGTTGGTGGTAGCAACCAGCAGCCTTGATTTTTTTTTTTTTTGAACGAATTCCAGCAGCCCTGATTTGAGAGCGTTAACATTGTTCAGAACTTTCCTATGCTTCAAATGAACTTCACAAAAGGGGAAAGGCCACCATACCGATTTTCGAAGAAAATTACCATTGAATACTCAGCATACTCTGCTAATAATAACCCAGCAACAAGTTTTCCGAAAAATTACCAGCGAATAATCTAAGCCTGAATTCTGTGTGCTACTCACTGGCTTTTCCTAATGTCAGAATCGTTAAGGTGTCATTTGTCAGCAGCTTTTGAGTGTACTGACAGTTACAGCATAGATGAAATTACCTGGATTAATCTACTGGCCAATTTGCAGTCTTTATTACGTAATAATTAATCTGGATTACTGGGCATACTAATCATCCTTCCCATAAATTGCAGTCTTTCTGACTGCTGAACAATGACATTTCTGCAACCTAATGAACTTATGAGATCCACCACAAAAGACCTTATTTATTGAACAACTTTGGCCAATGCATTCGCACAAAACTAAACATAACATGTATATTTTGAAACTACTATCCTCCAATTCTTCATTTTTTTCCCCTTCTACCAGACATAATGCAATGAACACTATAACATCTTCTTTGAAGGTCACAAACGACACTAATTTCCTTTCCTTTTTATCTTCCAAGAACTTGTTTAGAACACACACATTCTGACATTCATACGCCACAACCACAAATCAGCAACACAGCAGCTTCAGTTCAAATTCACTTTGTATGTCATGATCAGCTTCAGCTTGTGTTCCGCTCAGTTTGCTCCGGCGTGCTCGGCTTTGTCGTCCGGTGAATCCGCCGTCTTCTTGTATGTGTACCAGCCGGCGATGACAAGGTAGACGGCGAAGTTGATGGTGCTGAGCACGGCGAGCAGCCAGAAGAAGTAGTCGAGGTGGCCGCGGTTGAGGTTGTCCGGGATCCACCCGACGGCGCCGTTCCTGGTGGTGACGTGGGTGACGATGGTGACGAGCAGCGTGCTGAGGTAGTTGCCGAGCGCCACGGTGGTGAGCGACAGCGCCGAGCACATGCTGCGCATGGCGTCGGGCGCCTGGTCGTAGAAGAACTCCAGCTGCCCGACGAACGTGAACACCTCGGCGGCGCCGATGATGAAATACTGCGGCACCTGCCAGAAGATGGAGATCGGCACGATGTCCTTCTCGCCGTAGAGCCCGTGGCGAGCGATGGCGCGCAGCCTGATCACGTCGAGCACGCCGGCGGCGAGCATGGAGAAGACGGAGATGACGAGCCCGATCCCCATCCGCTGCAGCTGGGTGAACCCGCGTGGCCGCCCCGTCACGGCGCGCACCGCCGGCACGATGAGGCGGTCGTAGACTGGCACCCAGACGATGACGCTGAGCGTGTCGAAGATGGAGAGCGACGCCGCCGGGATGGAGAAGTGCGGCCCCATGCTGGCGTCGAGCGTGTTCCCCTGCAGCACGAACATGGTGCTCATCTGCCCGTACACCGTCGCGAACACGATCCCGCTCGCCCAGATCGGCAGCAGCCGCACCACGCTCTTCAGCTCCTCCACCTGCGTCACCGTGCACAGCCTCCACGCGCTCGTCCTCCCCGCCGCCTTGTCCTCCGGCGTCTCCACCGCCGCCCTGTCAAGGCACGCGAACTGCTCGGTGTGCTCCAGCTTGCGGCTGCCCTCGATGCCGGACTCCTTGTCGAGCGTCTCGTGCAGCCGCGACTTGTCGGCGGGGACATCGACGCCCCACTTCCTCGCCGACGCGACGAGCACCTGCGCGATCCGCGTGAGCGGGCTGCCACCGGGGCGCTGGTGCCTGTACAACGGCGTGCCGACGAAGAAGCTGACGACGGCGACGGCCATGACGACGGCCGGAATGCCGAATCCCCAACCCCACCCGACGTGCGTCTGCACGTACACCAGCACCGACGACGCCACCAGCGCGCCGATGTTGATGGAGAAGTAGAACCAGTTGAAGAAGCTGCTCTTGCTCCGCTTCTCCCTCTCGTCGTTCTCGTCGAACTGGTCCGCGCCAAACGACGACACGCACGGCTTGATCCCTCCCGTTCCCAGCGCGATCAGGTACAGCGCCAAGAACACCACCCCCGTCTGCGCCTCCGTCGGATGACACGCTCCGCCGCCGGCGTCGCACGCCGGCACTAGCCCCTTCACCGAAGACGCCATTGTCAGCAACGCCAACCCCTGCAACCATCAAACTTTTTCTCTTCGATCACGCCATCATCTTCTCGCAATCAGAAACTGAAATCCAATCAAGACGATTACTGATTTACTGACCAGGATGTAGATGATCATGAAGCTGGCAATGGTCCAGAATCTGCCCATGTAGGCATCAGCCAAGAAGGCACCGAGGAGGGGAGTGATGTAGCAAGTCCCCGACCAGTTTGTGACATTGTTTGCGGCAATGGCGCTCTCCTGCCCGAGCCGGGTCTTCATGTAGTTCACCAGGTTGGTGCTCATGCCATAGTAAGCCAGCCTCTCGCAGCATTCGTTAGCTGATCAACCATTGCAAACCAAGCATTATCAATCACTCGCTCGATCACTCACTCGCTTGTCACCATTAATGGACATGAAAAAAATGCTTTGCAATTGAGGAAGATGTTACCGAGGATGTAGGGGCAGGCGCGCCAGTTGCCGGTGTTCTTCTTTGTAGCCGGGTTGCCCTTGACGTCCACGGTGCCATCTTGCGTGTAGATGTCTTCTGCAACCTCTCCCATGGCAACGCCTGATGCTCACCTCAGCTCAGCTCAGCTCACGCTGTCACAGTGGCTGGGTACCTGCAAGTTTGCAACGACTGTCTGATGAGGAAGATATTGGGTTATGGATAGATATATAACTTCTGAAGAAAGACTACTAGGACCAATTAGCATTGAATAATCAGGAATAGTTGTAATTCCTCTGCATGATGATGATGGGGCTTGAATATATCCATCAGAAATTCAGAGTAAAAATACAGAAAGTTTAGATATTTTAGATACAGAATAAACTTCAGAAAGCTACCTGAACTCGTTACTAAATAGAATCGAGTCAACTAAAGTTTAGATATTTTAGATACAGAATAAACTGGTATGGAAAGTCGCTTTAGTGGAGGAGGGTAGTATCAATTGCTCGCTTTTGATACCTGGAACTTTGCAAATTTGTAATACTAGCAATTAAGGTGTCAGTGATTGGTTGAACCTGCTTAGAGAAAGTTACTGAGCTATGAGCTTATGAACAGTAAATAACACCTTGCTTCAGATAAAACAATTAAATGAGTTATCAGCTTATCTCAGTTTGCAGCACACTGCAAGTTTTTTTTTTAGAAGAAGCATATGCGTCAGCATTATCAAACAGAAATGCCAAGATATATCAGAGATAGAGTATATCTCCCTGCAAATTGCAATAGCTGAAAATATTAATTTACCACAAAAGGCCTAGACTAAGGTCCTCGTCGTTTCCTCTATTCAGCATCAGCCAATACCAAAATTTGAATTTTAAAACTTAACTTTGAAGTTGATTTTGAAGTTTTTTAATCAAAGTTTATTTTTTAGTATTATCGTTTAAGTCACTAAGAATATATATATAACTTTTAACTGCAAATTATTATTATTATTTTACTAATATACCATATGGCGTATTATCCGTAAAGCACTAAACTTCATAGCACATTTCCCCTGACAACCTAAAGCAAGAGTTTGGTTCAAGGGGCAATCTCAGCCATCAAATGAGGATCAATTAAAACAATAGTTCCCTGGTTGGTGTTCAGGGGAAATCTCAGCCAACAATTAGGCATCAATTATACAACCAGAGCCCAGAGGCAGCTTAATTTAACAACGGATTAAAGGCATCTGAAACCGTAACAAATCATACCCCGGTCTTCTCCCTTCTACTACAGAACCACAGAACCAACGAGGAAACAGGATTCAGGGAAGAGGAAGAACTGAGAGGACCTTTGCTCATACCTGCTCAAATCAAAACACGATACTTCGAGAGAGATATCTCATGTGCAGACATCTGCAAATGAGGTCGGCAACCAAGACCGAGCTGAAGAAGAAGACGAGGGAGGCATGCGTGTATCTCTGGATTCTCTCCAGCTAGGACAGTGAGCCAGCAGATGCTCAAACTTTGGGTGGTCAAAAACAAGCGAGTGCTCTGGTGTGATGGCTGCTTCCTACTTTCCCACTACTATAGAGAAGAAGAGAAGGGAAGGCTGCTTTGGCCAAAAAGCTTTAGCTGCCGCTTTGGCCTTCTCCATGGATCTTCTTCTCCAATGAGCAGCTATGGCAATCCATGTGGCTTCTTTGGCAGGTGCTACTGGAGAAGAGGAACACGTGAAGTACTACACAAACAGGTCGCTTTGTCCTGAACCTGCTGCAGTGACCATTTGGTGGCGTAGAACGGTAGAACAACCGGGAGAGTCTTTTGTGAGTGTAGGGACATGTGGATTATTGGAAGCATCAAGTAAAAGGATTTGGTTGTTGTGTGACCTTCTAACCAATGTTTTTTTTTTCTTCTTTAAGAATCAGAATCATTGACTTGCTTCAGTGCATGCTACTACTGAATTTGAGTGAGTTGATGAATGGTGAGGAGATAATGCATCCTATGAAATGCATGATTGTGTGGCTATGGACCAGTAGCACTTTGGAATCTCCATCTTTTGGGGGCTCTCCATGTGGATGACAACTTTGATTTTCTGTAGTTTTGTTTCAGTATTGCTGATTTTCTTCAGACAGTGATCACACTTTGTTCAGACTATCAGAATACTATACTCACTTTGTTCAGACTATCAGACCAGACGATGAGGCCACCACTGTACAGGTCAAAACCGTGAAAATGAAGTGCTTTAAGTAACATAGTTTGTTAAGAGGCAAATAGTGTCAGTGACGACGATGCGATGCAACTTAAAATTTTGATTAAGAAATAGGGAGTACTAATCCTAGTAATCAGCTGGTCAATTACTAGTGAAAAACAGAAACAAGTCTGAGTGGCTCACGCAACAGTGACGTCCATGATTTGGTTAAACAAAACGGCTCGCCGTTCGATAATTCGTTCCCACAGGAGGAGAAGGACAGGCTCTGCACAAAAAAAACAATGGACTCCAATGGCGACTTGTTGGAAAATTTCCTACGTGTTCTGAAGCTCAAATCCAAAACGTCCTTCTCGAAACGAGAAGAAAAAATTCTCTGCAACTGGCATGTCTCCGGATCAACATCTCAAATGACGGGTGATCTACGCATTCATATATACTACTACAATCTATGCAGCAGTTGTTTTTCTTTGGTGTACCAGTACCGGTGAGATGTGTACATTACCAGTCAGTCTAATGACATGGACTTGCCAAGAAAACAACAATCTGCTAGTAGCTAATACTACTAGTATACTCCATATTTTAGTGATGGTCAAAGGGAATCTTGGAGTAGCATTATCTAAGTTGAAGATTCAATAATGCAAGCAATCTGTGACTGACACTCTTCTACTTCAGCAATAAGCCAATTAGCAGCTGACGAGAGGTCTCTGCTACTCAGATTATACATTGGGTTTTGATGTGTAAGCTATGATTAATCAGATGCAGAGATATGCATCAGCTGAACAGTGACCATTACCAACAAAGCAAGCAACGCGCATGCGTGGTGAGTGATGATGATGAGTACTTATGCAACTATGAGGAGACAGACCCACGAAGCAACAAATGGAGCTTAGAAAGTGATCGATCACAGATTTCTTGTATGGGGACGAATGATTAATCGATGAAAGAAAAGCAAAATGATTATCGATATTTTTATCCAGTGCACATGTTTAACCGTTGTTACTTTTATCAAGCATATAAGTACTCCTACAAAGAATTCTGAAAAATAGTTATATATTAGCGTGGTAAACGTACTAGTAATACTAGGCATGAGTAATTAATTACCTACCGAGGCAACACAGAGAAAAACCGGGGGCAACAAGCATGGCGTGAGCAAGGCATGTTGGTGCTTGGTTGGGAAGAAGGAAACACGTACGATATTATGAGTAAGAAAGAAAAAACGAAATAATTTAATGTACTGAGATAGAGAGATATATACTGCAACAGTGATCAATGGAACAGGAAGAGCAAATAATCTCTTCATTTCTGCATTGGGCGATGATGAGGAGTGAGGAGTGAGGAGGAGGCGAGATCGAGGCCGATGCCGATGCGTCGGCGTCGCAGATGGATAATTAAAATAAATTAATTAATAAAAAAGGTGTAGTATACTAATAACGAACTAATTAGCCACGTGGCACGTGATCGCTGGAGGAGACGACGACGACGATCACTAGGGAGAGAGCGATCTCTTGTTGTCCGGCCATCGCCGGCATGCAGTGCCGCCGGCCGGCCATGGAAAACGAACAACAACACAGCACATATGGAGGAGTATCGTTTGGAGCAGAGTGTAAGAAATAAATCTCGGCGTGCGAAACGGCGGCGTACCTCGTTTTATCCGGCGCGGCGGCGGCGGGGATCACTTCTCCTTCCTCTGGTCGTGTGTGTGCGGTGGCGAAGTGGTGGCGATGGCGATGGAGAGGAAGGAATTGCAGCGGCGGCTTATTACGAAGGTTTGTTTGGTTTGACCCCCGGTGATTTATAGCGGTGAGGAAGGCGTCGACACTCGATACGCGTGCGTGACAAAGAATGTAGGAATTCGCGGCTAATAGACGTTCGTCAGGGCTACGGCGTTAATTAGATCGGTTTCTCTTCTTCTTCTGGGGCCGTGTGATTGTGATTCACCGATGTGAAATGATAAATGCAAAACTAAAACCAAAATATCACCTACGCCTACGTTCATCTACAGTTTTTTTATCTCTAAAGAGATGAATTAAAACTTGTATTCTACGTTTAAACTGAGATTCCAGCTCTTAACTCTAACTTATGGGACTCTCTATACATCTTTCGACATATTTTTAAGATCAAATCACACAGATTTTTTAAACTTTTGATTAAAAATTTTAACAGTCCTAAAAATAATTCAGGAACACCATTACGGATACTATTCATCATGTGCTCAAGAAAAAACCAAATCCAATATAAATTATAAAAGTTACTTCAAAATTACATTGTAATTTACAGGAAGTTACAATGTAAATTTCAAAAATTACACTAGAACTTACAAGAAACACTGTAAGTTTGAAAATTTACAGTGTAAAATTAAAAAATTTCACAATAAGTACATTGTAAAATCTATAAGTACTATTTTAGCCTATGTAGGTCCACCAACTAAATTCTGACCCGTAATACATTCTTGCTGATTTTCCCTCACTAGTTATCCACGGGCTGCTAGGCCCATGTGTGAAAGCTAGCCGCCTTTTTTTTCCATCAGCTAGTACGCATCTCAACGTGAATCATGCGGTCAAGAAATCGAGTGAGGGTTAAGAAAAAAATGTTTCGGGTGAGATATAGCAAAATCGCTAACTTATTTAGAGTTAGAGTTGTACCAAACGGTACAGATTCTCTATTTTATGAAGTGGAGTTGGTAGAGTTGCTTTACAAATTTGTACTACGAGAGTAGAACTAGTTTTTACTGCTCCACGGCTCCATTCTACCCTAAAAGACCCACTACCCTTTAATTTACGGCGGGCGTCTATAACGGCTACGGATGAAGGTAGCACGGTGCAGCGCGCGAGAGCCACGGACGGCGGCGGCAGCGGCAGGCGCGCGGGTGGTTCGGGCGCACGGGCAGCGGCGGTTCATACGGGAGTAGTAGATATTATGCTAGACACGTATACGGGCGGCGTACGGCACGGTCAGGGTTACTGGGCTGGGCCAGGCTACGTAGCACGTACGCCACCACCACCTTCAGCTTTGCGGCGTTGTGTTGCTTCCTACTCTAGTCTCTAGCTAGCACGGCAGGCAACGGTATGGCACGCCTTCTCACACGCCTTAACCAAGTCTACAACTACTTTTATTATT
The DNA here is from genome assembly GCA_000573905.2 of Oryza punctata. Lineage (NCBI taxonomy): Eukaryota > Viridiplantae > Streptophyta > Magnoliopsida > Poales > Poaceae > Oryza > Oryza punctata. Next base: position 1,913,247 of record CM002488.2, on the reverse strand, counting down.
ACCCAGCTCTATCATCTCTAGGCAAAGAAATTCTTATATGCTACAGTAGTAAAGTACATAAATTCGTATGTACAAGTGTTTTTTCAAAGTACAAAGAAACTCATCAAGTAGAGATATTTTTTGGCTAACAGAGAAATCAACGGCAAACGCACCCTAAGCCCATAACTGCAAGTCCGGCCCATGCTAATTTCTACCCGTACGTGCAAACACTCAAGGCCTCGAATGACGGCCCAGTACAGCGTAACGTCCTCGTGCACAAAACAAGCCCAACTACTAAACCAGTTGGGCCGGTCTTAACAGAAACGGCCCACCCCCACCTCCTGCGAGGCTACCAGCCAGCTGCAAATACCGGGTAAGGCGAGGAGGGCCCATCGCGAAAAGATAAAAAGGGAAAAGGGGCAAATCCTCCGCCGCCGGCCACCGTACTAGGGTCGCCGGCGCCGCCGGAGACGGCGGGCCATTATTTGAAGCGGCGAGGAGCTCCAAACGCATGGGACTGATTGGTTGGTGGTCTCTGACTCTGACTACAGGTAGTGGGTAGGGGTGGGGCTGTGGGCCCCACCCCTGCTCCTGGCCCCACCATGGCTGCCTCTGCATCTGCATCTGCATGTGGCCGGATGCAGACATTGCCGGCGGCGAGGAGCCACGCTTTCATCGTGTCTGTGTTCTCAATTCCTCATCACTTCTCCCACCCAACCCAACCAAAGCCTCTCCTTCATTGCTACACCGGATTTCCTTTTCTCATCTGTATTTTCCTCAGTTAGTTTTACTACTACCATAGCTCAAAAATCAATTTGATAAAGATGAAAACTACTATTCCATTCAAGTAGAAAGAACGGAGCAAAGCTCTGATTTCACTACCATTCCATTCCATTCCAAAATATATCAATTTGGATATATTCTACTGCAACGAATTTAGATAGAGAAATATCTAAATTCGTTGTATTAGAATATATCATATACTGAGATATTGTTCTTGTTGTACATGCAATTTAGTGTTCTGCATGAACTGCATGTTTACCAAGAATCTCTGGTGTGTAAACGCACAGCCAGATAAAACCCTAATTGGCGTAATCAAACCAGGCGTACGGCGGCGTAACGGCTGCCAACTTGGCAATCCAAATTAAGAAAGTGATCAAAGTTGAAAACCTGCCGTTTTCTTGGAACTCAAGGGCAGTGGAACGACGGAATCATATAAACAATCAGACATCAAAGCCTCCAAACAGATTGCTGCAATTGTGCAAGCTAAGCTAGCTACGCTAAGTCTAAATTAAGCAGGAGATCATCGAAGTGGTTAAACAAAACTCCTTGTAACAACCAGCAGACAATGGCCCATGGAGAATTGAAGGGCCAATTCTTGCCTGAATCTTGTTTGTTGTTTTCCCTTCCTACCTGGAAACGATCAAATGGCTCTCCGGTTTCTTAATCTGACCCCTAATCGGCAATGACCAAGAGCGTACAAGTTCTTTCAAACTTCAGGTGATCATGCCACCAAGCTTCTTTCCTAAACAAACAAGTACCGTTCTTTGGGTTCTTTTATTCTTCATGATGAGTTTGCTTTTTTTTTTATAAATGAGTGTGATGGTGTTTAATTATTATATGTTTTCGTAACTCAGGCCAGATTAAGTTTTGCTAGTCAAAAAATACTCGTTTTTCTTAAAGGAAATCAGCAGTCCAAGAATTTCCTCTATGGCTGATTATAAGCTGTAAAGATTATTAGCAATTAAAACATATTTTACTACGGATAATATGTTTGCATGTGTTCTTAACGACTTAAAAAACAATACTTAGAAAACAAACTACGATAAAAGAACATCAAAATCAACTCTAATTTGATAATTAAGTTTTTAAATTTAAATATTGACTATGGCTGATTAGCTGAAGAGATGCAAATCCCATAGTTTATCTAGGTATGTTGCTATTCATGTGATACCCTCCGGTGCCATATAAGCATGCCATTGTATAATATAGGGAGAACCTGCATCCAGCTCTCACATCTTTAACAAGTATGAACATGAAAACAAATGAGTTTTTGTGTACATGCCATAAAAGAAAATTATTGAAAATTGTGTACCTGAAGCCATACGCTATGCATCACCTGAATCAATCATTTCTGACCCCCGAATAACATATATTCTCCGCGTCTTCGGTCCCGGAAGAAAACAAACTATTTCAGTACTGACAAAGTTAATACATTTTCAATTTTCATCTCTTTCAACATCCAATAAAATTGGAGCTATATATATAGAGAGAGAGAGAGAGCGACGAGGACAATTTCGTTCTCAACCAGTGTCACTTTCCTAACTGTTTCCACTGCATTTGCATAGCTATAGCTTAGCTTGTTCACGCAATCACGCTGCCTGCTGCGTGCATGTATGATTAGTCAAAGTCAGTGTAGGATTAAAGATTGTAATACTGCAGCTTCTACAACCATTTGTTGCTTGGATTCAAAGCGAGGCAGTTGTTAAATTGGGATCTGTTGTTTCTTTCTTTCTTTCTTTCCTTTTCGCTTTTTTTTTCTTGGGGTGCAGATCGATCTTGACATGCTTGTTCATCAGATTCAGAAAGCTCCCCTGTTTCGGTTGTACTTTCGCAGTCTTTTTTATGATTCCTGCTCCTGCTTTTGTGGCGATCTCATCTGCTTCTGCAGCCAAGAAGCCATGTGCCACAAAATAAATGGAGGCCAGAGAAACATGAGATAACAAGAACAAGTCAGCTGTGTTCTGATGCAAATTGAACTGAACATATGAATAATTATCAGGTAAGAACTGTCAGAAGGTTGCAGTTGCAGTCTAAGTCAAGAGAGTCAGGAACTTCTTTTGTTATTCCTTCTCTCAGTCACCTCGGGGAAACAAATGGAAATACTAGTCTGTCAAAGCAGTGAAGCACACATTTTTCTTCTTCACTTCGTTTTCTCTTCCTTTTGCTTTCAAGAAAGAAGATGTCACCAGTATAGATTCTGAGAATTGTGACTACAGCAAGCTTGAATTGAATGTGCTGTAATTTTCAGAATTTGTCCTTTGCAAAGTACTTTGCGACAGCACACAGGAGAACGTACTACAATCCCTAACAAATTTCAGCTAGCAGTGCTCATTCTTGAAACACCTAATTCTAACACATGTGTTGGGAGGATCAGCGGAGTGGAAATATTCTCCCAAATTGAAATAAATGAGTTTCAGATGTACACTCTAAGAAAGCATATCTGAACAGAGCTCTGAACATTATTCATGTGTTCAGCATGCATCCAATCCAAAATTTGCTGGTGAAGAACCTGTTTTAGTTCAAGAAGGTGCTTTAATGCTCTCAACAAAGTAGGGAACGCAATTATTCACTAAAAGTAGGGAACAGAAATACTTAAGCACATTTAAGATCTAGTTGGCGGCCCCTGGTTAGTACGGAGTACCACATCGCTCTAAATTGTGTAGTCAAGTACACATGTCCATATCTGATAACAATATAAGAAGTCTAAATAGGATTCGAGAGCAAGACTCTTACCTTCTCCAAGTAGGTTCCCAACATTCATTTTTTAAGTCACCTATAATTAATTATAAGCCGTAGCGCTTATTACTGACTAAATGATAATTGACGTGTAATGTGTTCTTTGGTGTTTTAAAGCCTAGAAAATAAACTACGTTAAAAAACCATCAAAATAAACTCTAAATTTAAAATTTAAATTTTGGATGCGGCCAATAAGCTGAAGATGGAGCTCATCCCAAACAATAAAATTATTCATGATGGATCTGATTTATTTATTTCAAGTGAAATGACGAGTTTAGTAGTGTGAAGCACCAATCATCTTTTACAAGGTTGCAGGTCTGACAAATCCATATAAACCAAGAAGTTGAGGTTCAGACTCACGCAAGCCGCCAACAACACGGACGAGCGACACTTACTGCAAGAAAGCTAATCAATTTTTTGTGTGCGATAAAACAATGACCGCCCAATCCTTGGCCAGCAAATCATATGTTCTTTCACCAAACGGATGACAGCAACAAGTCGATGAAACCCTCTTGATCTCTACTTGTCAACGGCGACTAATCATGTTCATCACCTGCACACACAAACATCTCACACCACAACTCCACCACTCCTTCCAAGCTCCCCAATTAATCAAAACTCCACAGCCACCTAAAGCAACACACAACAACTGTTATTATATATACATATATTGATTAATTAATGGTTGTTGTTAATTAATTAGCTGGGCACACAGCTACAGTCACCTGCACAATTTGCATTAGAGCAAACCATTCACTGACATGTAGCAACTCGTTTATAGCTAGCTAGGCCTAATTGACTGCTTGCTGCCGACAACAACCACTATTACCATTTGCGAATTCTTTTTGGTTTTCTATCAGTAGAAAAGAATATAACCTTTGCAATTAAGGATGTCTAAATGATCAAATTCAGAAAAGTTTTTGGCCAAGTAGCATGTAGTGGAGGTAAAAGCAAGCAAGGAGGGGAAGAGAAGAAGAACAAGCCCAAGTGTGCATGCGTGTATGCGCACGCACGCACATATATGCGGCCTAGCTAGCTAGGCATCATACGGGTATTAGGTGTAATATATATATAGTGCAAAAGTCGGCCACAAGCTGTGAGATGCAAGGCCCAATCACCAGCTGCCACTCTCAAGAACCTGCCTTTGGATCGCTGTCCCTTTTTCTTCTAGTGCTCAGGGAAAGAAAGCTAGTAGTAGCTAAATAAACCAGAGAGAGAGAGAGAGAGAGAGAGAGAGAGAGAGAGAGAGAGAGAGAGCGGGAGGGAGGGAGGTGAGGGGGGCAAAAATCCTCGCAGAATTTGAGCAAGAACCGAGGGAGATCGCCTCTTGTCGTCGTGCCGACTGCCGAGGCAGAGATCGATTGAAGGTGAGTGATTTTTGGTGTTGGTTCAGTTCTTGGTTCTGTTGTTTGAGGTAAAATTTTGATTCTTTTGGAGTTGATGTGGTTTTTGGTAATGCAATTTGGTGTGATTCCAACGTTGCCGTGTATATCTTGGATGAGCTTTGGCCAATTTGCTAAGAGATTTGTGAATTTTGGGTTTTTTTTTTATTAATCCAATCTGTTCTTGGAATCAATCTAATCTGTTCGGTAAGGTGCCTCTTATTCATCCAATCAGGGTAGGTGTTGCAATTATCTCAGAGTTTCAGTGGATTTGCTCGTAATAAAGATTCCACCTTTTCTCCCCCAAATCTCTCCTCCAATTCCATGTGTATATCTCGTCTGATTTGCTCCTATTGACAAATTCCTGCGGCTTTTGCAAATTCGCAATGTTATTAGAATCCGATCTTGTTCTGATACCCAAAAAATCTCACCTTCTTATTACTCCTACTTACTCGTGTTGGTTTTCCTTTACAGTGAGCTGAGCTGAGCTGCGGCAAGAAGAAGAACGAGATTGGAGATGATGATGAGGGATGTGTGCATGGAGGTGCTGCCTCCGATGGACCACTACGCGTCAAGGGGGAACTGGTTCATGGCGCGCAAGTGGTCGCCGGAGGAGAACAAGCAGTTCGAGCGGGCGCTCGCCGGGCTCGACCTGCGGTGCCCGGACTGGGACAGGGTGGCGCTCGCCATCCCGGGCAGGTCGGCGCTCGAGGTCATGAACCACTTCAAGGACCTCGAGCTCGACGTCCAGAAGATCGAGAATGGCATGGTGCCCTTCCCTGTGTACGGCGCCGGCGGCGTGGGCGGCGGCGGCGCGTTCACACTGCAGTGGGATGGCGGCCATGGCGTCGGTGACTTCAGGAACGCGTACCGGTTTGGCGGCGGCGGCGGCGGGAAGCGGCACTTCGGCCGTACGCCGGAGCAGGAGAGGAAGAAAGGCGTGCCATGGACGGAGGAGGAGCACAAGTGAGTAGTAACACACACAAACATCACTTGTTCTTCTTCTTCTGTTTGAGAGTGATTGATTTTTCTTTTCTTTTGCTGAAATTCACCATCACTGTTTGGGTTTACATCACCTGATGGATATGGCAGTTTACAACTTGGAATTATTATTCAAACCATGAACAATTTGGGGAGGGATTTTTAGTATAGGAAGGGGGAATTTTTGTTTCTTTGGATTCATTCACCCATCACTTGATTGGGGGGTTTACATCATTTGATGGCTGTGGAAGTCCTGCAACTTGAGTTTATCCTTTCTTCTTCCATTATGATCCGAGAAACAGTCATGTAGCTTGATGTGTGATTGTTTAGGCCTTGGTACAATCCGATCAGAATAAGCAAGAACTGGTGAGTAGTTACTGATCATATGATCATGCTTTGTTCTTTGCCAGGTTGTTCCTATTAGGACTGAAGAAATATGGGAAAGGAGATTGGAGGAACATATCCCGCAATTTCGTGCAGACGAGGACGCCGACGCAGGTTGCTAGCCATGCGCAGAAGTACTTCATCAGGCTCAACTCCGGTGGCAAGGACAAGAGGAGATCCAGCATCCATGACATTACCACGGTTAACCTGACGGATGACCGGCCTCCCTCACCATCACAGTCCTCCTTGATCAGCAATCAGTCCAATACATCAACTCTGACCGCAGCGGTTTCCCCCTTCTCATCGACGACCGATGTCAAGCCACAGAACGCCGCGAATGCGTCCTTCAATTCGCCAAGCCGGACACTTGGGATGCCCGGTTACGGGATGGGATTGCAAGATCAAGGGTTGCAGTGTGGTGGTCCTCTTCATGATCAGTTGGCCGCGAACCGAAGCATATTGTTTTAGATGAAACCAATCCAGGCAGCACCATGGATCAGATGTCTAGTGTAATATTGCCCTGCTTGTAGCTTCATCACTACCTGTATTGAAGTAATTAATTATGGGGAATTTTTCGGAACATAACAGAGGGGGTGGAGGGTTCTTTGTGCCATGTTGGTGACTGATGCCCTGTGATCCATAATTGTTGGCAATACTGTGAATGTAACCAAAAAGAACGTCAAGAACTTGATACTGTGGTATTTTCAGACAGTGATTGCTGCTAGTGCTGAACACAGATCATGCATGAAGTGGAGTTGTATTCAATCATGGATCCAGCTTTTCTGAGGTGGATGAGGAGAATTCTATTCACTATGTTCTTCTGGTCAGTGATGCACTGAGAAACACCGGTTACCATCTGATTGAGGGTTTTCAGATCATGCTGTACTTCGCACATACTTATCCACAGTTCTATCAATTTGCACATTGGTGCTCACCCCATCTGATGTTTTCATAGAATTTATTTGGATAAACGAAAAATAAGTTTGCACTGAGTCATTCAGCATTATTACTACTTTCAGTTGCTCATCTAGTCAACTTTTTCTTGTTTGTAGCTTCATTTTATAAAAAAAAATAACTTTTTTTAATTCTGTTGATTGACCTTTGGTTGTTTGTGTAAGTCCTATACTGTATTCTTCTGTGGCTCTATTGATGATGCTACTTCCACCAAAAATGAGATTGGTAATGAGTCAGAGTTGCACTAACTTGGCATCTCATGCTTTCACTGCCCCTTTTCCATCAACTTTTCCAATTATTTTTCCCCCTTCTTTTTGGCCCTGTTATTATTTCCCTCCTTGAGAAAGGCATCCTCAGATATGAGACAGATCCTTGTGACAACAGTAAAGAATAGAACAGGGAGCAGCACTGAAAATGCCCAAATATTGCCTACTCCCTCCTTCCCAAATGTAGTTATTTCTGGAGTACAAATTTGTCACAAAATGTAACTATTCTTCCACCTACTCCTTCATCTCAACCAGCCACAAACCATCCCCCATTTAATTTCTTCGCATACTTTCTCTTCTTAACCAATCATAAACTTTCACCATTCAATTTCAGCCACTTAGTTCCAATGAAAACCTCTACAAATGCTTCATTTTGGAACAGAGGGAGTGCTTCTGTGGGTGCTTGTGCTTTTCTTCTCTGCCCTGCCTCCTCACTTTGCAAATTGCAGAGCAAAAACAAAGTGGCCACTCACTCTCTGATGATGGAAGGCACTGTTGCATAGAACCTTCCGGTCTCATGTGGTTGCTGCTGCTTGGAATTCTTCAGGCTTATACTACTGGCTTTTCCATGTCACCTGATGTTCCACTCCAGCATCAAATGATTTAGTTAAAACATAACAACCCATTTTTCGCCCATGGAATGGAACACAGCTTCTGGTGCTGATCTGTTTTGGGGCCATAGAGAATGTATATTTGCCATGTACTTTGCCATTTTGACAATATCTTCAGTGTCACGGAAGCATGACCAATTGGTAGACGCCGTGCAGAACATCCCTTACATCTTAATGTCAAGTGGAAGTGACTTAGCAGCGCCTCCTTTTCTGAACTTCCTTCAGACCCTTACCTTATATAAGTTTCAGATATTTGTTAGCCGTCAAAAGCCTTGTGTTGTGTGTGAGTGAAGTATTTCTGCAAAAAGATTGAAAGAAAAATACTAGTACCATGGAGAGAGTTCTTTTAGAAGGAATCAGTTCTCCAAGAACGGTCACAATCACCAGTCACCAAATTGCGAGGGATAAAAGCTACAGTGTCAGACTGAAGGAACCCTTTGCATCCATTCTTCAGATCAAAAGGTAGCAACCTTTCTGATACACACAGGGTGACGATGTGTTCTGAAGAACTGCAGCTGTCAAGGTTCTAGAAGCCAGAATCTAAATTGGACAGTCAATAGATGCAGTAAGATGGACTGATTTGTTGTTCTTTTCTGGGTTTGCCAACTGGAAAATAAATCTAGATTAAGGCTGAGTTCGGTAGGAGGAGATGGGAATAAATATTATGCGCACGGAAAACGGAGCGATCTATTAGCTAATCTTTTTTTCAAAATGGATCAATATGATTTTTTAAAGCAACTTTCATGTATAAACTTTTTGCAAAAAACATACCGTTTAGTAATTTGAAAAACGTACGCGCGGAACACGAGGGAGAAGAGTTGGGAAAACCGGCTACCGAATACAGCCTAAGAAAAGTAAAGCCTTATTGAAAGAGGTGAAGGTGATCATTACTTGGCCATCTAGATTGAGTTTAACAAGAACAAAGTTGTTAAAGAAGATTTGGGTAGTGGCAATCCCTGATGCAAGAAGTGACAGGGCTCAACATCATTCACAGTTTGTCACTGTTACTATTTAGCTACAATTTGCTTCCATCTTTCAGGGCAACATTTTTTACAACCTTCCTCCTTTTCTTTCCCTTGAAATACCGATTGAAACAAGATTTATAACAACAATCTTAAACATTATCTCATTTGGTGATAGAAACAACTCGTCATACACAGTTCACACAACTTGTGGGTTGTGCGCCCCACACCCCCCCCCCCCCCCCCAAAAAAAAAAAAAAAAGAAAAAAAGAAAAGAAAAAAGAGGTCTGATTCCCTCCCCCGCAGTCTGCATTTCTGCACAAGGTTTTCAGAGCAATCACAGATGTTGGCAGACAGATTAAGCTTCCACTGTTCTGCTTCCTCTTTGCCATCTAGTAATGCCAATTAACAGTAGATCACCAAAGCACAGAAGAGCAAGAGATAAATTTTAATAGGCATGTAGTGGCAATGCATGATTGGGCAAAGCTACAAGATAGATTTGCTTTCCTGGCCCTCCAGGACGTCATAGATGCCCTGGCTTTGATGCTGAAAAGGGCAACTTGGAAGGCCAGGCCATCTGGTTCATTGATCTTATCAGGGAAGGGCAGGACCAAAAAAAAGGACAGGTTCACACCACTGTTACTGATGGAACTGAAAGCCAGGTTCAGCTTAAGCAGGCACATGCAGATGTGCAACATGTCATGTGCAAGAAAGCAAAAATGATTTTTGCATGATTGTTCAGTAACTTGTCATTGGCAACTTCAATTTAGATGCGTGTTTGCCTCTGTTTGTCTGTCTATAGATTGCTTCAGAATCACAATCTGAAGTTTTATTTGCAACAAGGGAAACATGTCATCTTCAGGTCCAACTCTGCATGTAGGAGATAGAAAGGAAACTTAGTATGATTCATCATGAGTCATGAACAACTAGAACCATCAAGGACAAGATAAAGATAAGAAGATGATGATGAAGAATGCTTCTTTCCCTCCCGCAGCAAGTTAGAAATATCTGAAATATCTCTGGTTGAGCACAAAAGGTGAATGTATTTTAAAAAGACATGAAAACAAAAGGTGAATGTATTTTATAAAAAAAGCGCCGTTGCCGGGGATCGAACCCGGGTCACCCGCGTGACAGGCGGGAATACTTACCACTATACTACAACGACTTTGTTAGTTATGAATCAACTCGCTTATATTTTTTGTTTAAACAACCAAAATCTCAGCTAACCATATTGGTTAGTATGACATCAAAGTTCATACACTGATACAGACGATTCAAGTTTCTGAAGGTATGCAGATGCTGTTGTTCCCTCCTAATATTCCATTCCCCAGGCAAAATAATCTAACGTTCAGAGTAGCAGATCAGCTGAGAAAGTTCAGCATTCAAAGAGTTGATACCAAGCCTTTGATTGCGTGCGCAATAGCATCTTGATGTGTTGATGCCGTGGATTATAATCAAATACAGTTCATCACATCATGTCCCAACAAGACAACACATTTTCCATTACAACAATACATGCAACCAATGGCTTTGCCAAACCATTCACAATTCCAATTCCATACAAAAAAAAAAGAGGAACTATCTCACCTATTGACACTGCACTATAGATCAGAAATTTACAAGGAATGCATCCATCACATGTCCAGATCATGGCTGCAGAAGAATCCCCTTGAGGCTTCAGTGTTGTGTGATTCTGTTGGCCTCAGGTGCTGGTAGGAACATCTGCGCCAGCCACTGCAACGGTTTGATCAATTCTGCGCGCTTCTTCCTCCAGTACCAGATCGCAGCATTGTAGAACTCATTGCGGATCTTCTTGGAAGCTGCTCTCCAATCGCATTTCTCCATCTCAGCTCTAGCCGTCATCCCCATGTTGTCTCTGAATTCCTTGTTCGTCAGCAATAGCTGAATCTTGCCAACACAATCTTCGAGGTCTCCTGGGGTGAACAGGAAGCTGGTCTTCCCTTCATGATCTTCTGGAATTATGTCAGGAATACCGCCAGCACGAGCTGCAACAACCGGGACTCCAGATGACATGGACTCCAGGACTACTTGGCCAAGTGTTTCGGACTCCGAGGGCATCACGAAAACATCACCGCTAGCATATGCCTGAGAGAGCTCTTCGCCTTGCATCATTCCAGTGAACACTGAAGGCATCCCCTCAAACATCTTCTCCAGCTCACTCCTGTCATGTAATTGCAGAGTAACATGTAAGGCACACTAGTGGCAAAAAGCTCAAAATAATTGATTCATAGAAGGTGTCCAATGAATTTTTTCTTTAAACCGACAATGCAAATAAATTTTGAGCTACCGCTATTTAGGACAAACTGGAAGCTAGAGAAGAAAAACAAGGATATAGTATATAAAATGGTAAAGAACCACATATGATATACCTGTATGGTCCATCTCCAATAAATGCAATTCTTACTCCAGGCAGCCTATCCATTACCCTGCTCAGTCATGATTCAAAATTAGTTCCAAGAACATTTAGTGCAAGGCACAGAGGAGAATATAATGCTAATCATGTTTGTCAAAAGTAACTAAAATACCACATGAACCACAAAGTGTAAAGTATAGAGCTCACGTTTTCAAAAAATCCAAGTTCTTTTCGCGCCCAAAGCGTCCTACGTGGATTACCAATGGTTTTTCGGGCTCACCGTCGCTGAAAAGAATAGATATATAGCAGAAGCGTCAGCAATTAATCTCAACCTGCTATGCACGGAAAATTCAGGGAGAAATGAAGTCTGGTGCCACCTTAGTCTAATTCGCATCTCATGACTGTGGAACTTGGGATGGAAACTGGCTGAATCAACACCTTTATTCCAAAGGCGTATTCTATTAGCTGAACAAGGAGGTTAACATATATTATTGACATGGGTACACCGTGCATACCAGGAAGGCAGAAAATAAGATCTGAACATGTAATATAGATGTGGACCAACCTGATATAACCTGGGCAGTTTCAAAATCTTTGCTGATAGCAACAGATGGCACTAATGTTAGATCAGCAGCTCTATGAAGGAACCCTGTTTGCAAGATCGAATCAATGTTTTCATCACATAAAACTTTGACTGTTTATGAATGTATAAATGAAATGGGAGTATGATGCTTACTTATGACTTGCCACATTGGCTCTACAAGCCAGCTAAATGTATATCTTGGAATGTATCTGCAGGGGGGAAAACATTAAGATGACTGTACAGCTATGATGAATAGCTTAAAATAGATCATATGAGGCTTCCAGTATTGCCACCTGCTAAAAGGCTTTTACTGGGAAATGGCAATCAAATATCAATGTACATATATAATGCTACCTGCGTTTCATATTATAAGTTGTTTGGCTCTTTCCTAATCAAACTTCTCTAAGTTTGACTAAGTTTATAGAAAAATATATTAGTATTTTCATCTCAAAACAAACATATTATCAAAATATATTAAATGTTAGGTTAAAAGAAACTAATTTGATATTTTAGATGTTACTAATTTTCTCCTATAAACTTAGTAAAACTTAACAAAGTTTGACTAGGAAAAAAGTCAAATGACTTATAATATGAAACGGAGGGAGTATATGCAAATCCCTTTTTATGGTTCATTGGTTATAAACTTTACGATAAAAAACCTAAAATGTAATATGAACAGTAAACTACTGAACTTGCCCGGGGAAAAAAAGAATATGTTGCAGTATAATTCAGTATTTACTTACACTGGGACATGGGTGTGGTAGGACATCACTAGAGGGACACCAAGCAGTTTAGCAATAGCAAGTGCCCCAAAAACCTGAATGGCCAACAGAGAGGCATCACACTTAGTGGTTAAGTAGCAGACAATATTTGATGATTAACTTGGTTGCCAGTATGAAACTACCATAATTCCTGGCGAGGATGCATGAATGATATCAGGCTTGAACTTTGCAACCTCCGAAATAATCCTAGGACTGAGTGCCAGCGAGAGAGGAACTTTTCCATACATTGGACATGGAAAGCTGGAAAGGATGAGCAAACAGCTGTGAACACAATAATAGGCCACCAAAAGGCATTACACATCATATGATTCAATAAAAAAGATTCCGATGCTTCCACTTTTCAATGCTTGTTATCTACACTGTATTTACTAGTTCATACAACTAAAGTATTTTAAGAAACAGGTACTTGCATTGGTTTAAGTATTGAGCTATAACTAACGGAATGACCTAAACCCTAACTGTACAAATGCTATATATACTAAATTAGAAAATAACTGTTCATGAAGTAGACCGGAATTGTGGTAGTCAAAGTTTCTGTAGCAGTGTTGGTGCTCATTAGGTGGTCCCCATTTTCGTTGTGAAACAGTACTTTTACAAGTCTGAGACCTTCAGTAGTTCAGTAGTTACTAGCTACTGCCTAAATTGCTAATATCCTAAGATTAATAGTAGAAAGAAGTATCTTGAGGTTACCTCCATGAACCAATAACCTTGGCGCCATGGAATTCTTGTGGAACCCCCTCATGGTTGGTCACAACAATCACCTGCATGCACAAGAAATGGAGACACCAGAATACAAAGTTAAGTCACAAACTAGCAACCTAAAATTTTCAATGTTTCTAGCTTTGTGCTGAATTAACCTCATCCCCCATTTCGCGCAAGTGCTTGATGAAGTTCTGAAACCGGTTCTTGTACCCAGAGATGTAACTGCAAACATGAAACATGAAAACTTGTTCAAAATACGAAGCAAACATTCAAATCAGTTTGCCTGAACGAACAATGTAGCCATTTCTCTGCTCATATTAGGCAAGAAAATGCAATCTTTTCCTGACGCGTTCTACAAAGGACGAATGGGATTCACAGATATTTTTTGCTTCCCGTCCTTCCTACTACTAATCCATCAGCTAATTGGGGGGTTGGCTTTCTTAATCTCCACACTTAATTCACCTGAAATTTAGTCCATTTTTTGTCCTATCTTCACGAATCCCAAGACCCGAGAAGGATCCAAACTCTTTCGACAAACCAGCAACCAAGAAAGTAGTGAACAAAAAGCAGTGAACAGACTCATCGATCTGGACAAGAATGCGCGCAAGGCCAGCCATGAAACCCCTCAAAACCCCAAGAGAGAGAAAAAAGAAGAAAAAGTCATAATCCTTACGCGAACGGCGACGGCTCGACGAAGAGCGCGACGCGGCGCGGGCGCGCGGCCTCGTCGAGCAGCAGCGGCGGCGCCTCCTCCACCAGCTCGTCCTTGATCTCGGCCCCAATCGCCATTGCCAAGAGACCCAAGAACACAGCAAAAAGGAGCAATCTTTCTCCTCGCTACCGCGTCCGCGACACCGCTTGCGTTTGCGTGCGCCTCGAGTCGACCGACGGTGTTGTGGTGGAGCAAGGAAGAAGAGGAGGAGGAGCTCGAACGCGCGGCGTATATAAGCGAGGCGAGGAGGAAGAAGAAGAAGAGGAAGAGATTGGAGTGCGGAAGTTGAGGGGTTTGGAATTGCAGGGATATTCCATCCGAGGGGAGGAGAATATTGGAGGGAAGGGGAACCAAGCTTGGAACTTTGCAAAGCATATGCTTTTCTCTGCAACTATCTCTTTTGCTTCTGCAGCTAAACCAAATTGCAGTTTTTCTTTTGCAATGATTGGGTGGAGATCTCATTCTCACCTCTTTTTTTTTACATCCAAATCTGCAGTTTTTGTGCAAGTAATAAGTGTCTCTCTCCCTGGCTTTATAACACTGCCTATTTTGCTAAATATAGGCAACTACTAAAAATGCCTTCTTTCTTTTCTTGGGAAAATAATGTTGTTGTAAACTAGGCATGGTCAATGGTACTCCTACAAAAATGAATATTTCTCGTTATGCGTCCTTCTAACACACGCTGGACAGATGGACAAACATGAGGATTTGAATGTGGTGACAGGTGATAAAACGGCATCTGCGTGCTTTTGTTGTGAGATGCTTGGGGATGAGAAAAATTGAGAGATAAGAGAAAATAGTCCACATGTGATGGCCACTTGTGCTCAAGATAAATTTGTAGCCTTTGGAATTCAGACTCACCTCACACATATGTGCTTTTATTTTTTACAGTTTGGCCAATAAATATGGAGGTTATTAGAAAGGATATGGCAATTGGCATGCTTCATAGTAGTTTTCTATTGTCAAGGGAGAAGAATCCTGCTAAATTTTCATGTGGTCTATGCATGTTGTGCGAGGTATATTCTCAGGAGGTCTTTGGTACCAAATGGATCAGCTAATTATTCTATGTCAATAATTACTACCATGCTCCACCCGAAGTAATTTACATTTATTGGCTAATCAGAAGAAGTCATCCACAAAAAGTATTGAACGGTTCTACATGTAATAAGATTTT
Source organism: Oryza punctata (assembly GCA_000573905.2). Classification (NCBI taxonomy): domain Eukaryota; kingdom Viridiplantae; phylum Streptophyta; class Magnoliopsida; order Poales; family Poaceae; genus Oryza; species Oryza punctata. The sequence goes on along the minus strand of CM002488.2, from coordinate 1,897,882 downwards.
TGCATGGTCAATTAAGAGAGGTATAAGGCGTAGTAATTGAGACTTGAGAAGGAAGCTGAGAAATAATTTATGACGGATTTATATCATAATGAGATGATTGCATCATGCTGGCATGGCATCTCTGGAAAGGCAAAGCCAAAACATACAGCTACAAGACAAGATCACAACTGGTCTTTTTGGTCTAGCAACCACCTGATTTCATTAAGATGACCTCATTTTTCAGACAAATTAAGATGCCTTTTGAACCAAAAGGAAAAAAGGAAGAACACACATGGCCAAAAAAACTTGCGTCTGTTCTCTAGTGATAGCACACGAGCACGATAATGATACTGACAGATACCACCATACAGACACCAAAACAAACAGAACACAGTAGAGTATTTTGGCCAAAAACAAAACCAGTAGGGTTCTTCAATTTCAAATTACATGCCTGATAGACTGATAAATCATGCAAAGAAACATTGAACTGGCATTTGCAGGAAAAGCTGCAATGACGGGCAGGTTACCAGCTTCTCTGTCCATGTTTTTCTCTGGACAGAAACAACAGCTGCAAGCTGCAACGCTGTCCCAGCAGCACGTGAACCCAAGGCACCAGTAGTACTAGCAACCATCATACAGTAACAAACATACCGGTACCACCACATCATCATGTGCAAAAACCATCAGCCCGCCCAGATTTCAATCTTGATCCGTGATGACACTGAAAGATAGTAGTAGTAGATTTTGAGAGAGTCAACAACGTAAGATGCTTGCGGGTTGCTTGCACGCAAATCAAAATACCATGAGCTTACAGATATTCAACTGTTGCTGTGTTTTAATGTGCACATAAAAAAGTAGCTACAACATCCAGAACTACCAGGGGCGAAGCTAGAATAGGAATTACCCTGTGTCCCATTCCTATATATCACACATTTAATTCTTCAATTACATGTGCAATAAAAGAACATGCTTTGGTGAAAATCTTTTGGACCTGTGTCCCATGCACCAGGAAAGCACAACGTGGCTTCGGCCCTGAGAACTACATGTTGTTACTATACACTTCATAAGTTACAGCCCGAAAAAACATGCTACAAGCATAACAATGAAGGAGAGGTGAATTTTATGCAGTGTGTGACCAGAAAAATGAATGCAGATAGGTGGAAAAAATTCTTGTGATGAATGTTAAGACCTCAAAGGGCGTCTCGAGCAGCAATCCTACATACAATTGCGTCGGGCAGTGTAGATATTGATAGTTCCTGGGAAGTTATTTTATAGTGCTGCCAATAGGAAATGAAAACAATGTGCCATTCAGGACAAGTCATATGAAAAACAAATTAGCATATAATTAGCACCAAGTTCAACTAAAAACCTTCAGGATCTGTGGCTGGTTTGCTCTTGTTTCCAGTTCTGCTAGATCAATCTCAGTGCCACAGATGAGCTTCTCCACAGCTTTTATCTGCCATGTTGCAAAATTTTCACATCACAGTTGTAAACTCCTTCACTAGTCAGAAGGAAACAAAAAGTGATAGTATGCCTCTCAAGTTCTTCGGGACAGTAATTTCGTGACAAACTGCCATGCATATAACTAGGGTACGTAATTTTGATCTATGTTCAAATCTCTGTTAGAGAACACATCTGAATTTCAAATTTCTTCTCTTTATCATACTGTGTAGCACATAATTACAAAAATTCACATAGGGATCTAAACAGAGCAGCCTGTCATGTAAATTTTGGTCTGGTTAAAATGTTTGTTTTCTCAGCAAAAGTTAAAGGTGAAAACCAGGATACAAAGATTCCTATAGCATGCTTTAATCTTCGCAAAAAATAAATAATTGAAAAAAATCTTCAAGTTATCCACTAAAAAGTCCACAACAATCTTTTGATTCAAGGTCCCATAAAGAGAGTATACTGCTAACACCATAACACCCTTGCCTTGGTTTAAGTTCAAAGCTTGAAAGTTTCAGCAATTTTGATGTCTTTTATATGTCAATCTAATTGGTGATACATGCAACCATAAAACCAACTTCTTGCACCCACAGTAATGGGATTAAAATGTGACAGATCCAGGCAAGATATGATGATTCAAAGTATATATTGACGCTGAAACCACTAACACTTCACCAGTACTAGCCAACTCAAAAGGAGAGATCATTGTTGGCTACAAGGGTGTTCTAGCTTCTAAATATGAACAACAGCGACTCCGCTAGCAACTAATGCACTAGAACTTAGTTCATTAAGACCAGCATCTTAGAGATCATACCTCTTCATCCGAAGCATCAAAACGAGCTGCAAGGATATAACTCGTGTCGTCGGAGATTCCGCATCGCTTCAAAGACTCCGTTATCTGAAACCCAAAAAAACAGCACAAAAACCATTTACATCACGCATCAGAACAATATCACAATGTAGAAGAATAGGTGACCACACTACTCACATGCTTGGACCCGGAGTAGTTATAGACGAGCTCCGAATGCAGAGTTCTTGTGGTCAGAGACTCCCTCCCCTGCGACAGCACCGCCTTGTGCGCCGCCGCGAGAACCGGGAACACATCCGGCACCTGCCATTGTTGACATGTAAAACACAAAGCATCGAGTGATCGAGTCCTACTGCTGATGTAATACACAGAGGGATAATGGCGATGTACCAGTGACGCGTTGAGAAAGGCAACCTCTGGTTCCAGCTTCCCCGACTGCATCAGCTCGAGAAGCTCCCTGACGAGGTCCCAATTTTGCAAAATTTCTCAGCGAGAGGGCATTCTTCACCGCACTGGTTCGTCGTTGAGTGTTGAGACCAAGAAAAGGAGATTGGGAGCAGAGGCATACCGGCTGTTGGAGACGTCGGAGAAGAGAGCGAGGGAGACTCTGCGGCCTCCTGCAACCGGGAAGCTCTTCATGCCTCTCTCTCTCCGGCGAGCGGCGGCGGAGGCGGAACCCTATTCTTTTCGAGTCGAGGACGCGACGGCGCAATTGACGGAAATGCCCCTCTTGTAGCTTCGGCTTTGAGATTCGTGCAGGCGTGGGATCCTGGCCGCAGAAAAGATTTTTCCCATTTCCCTCCGAATCCGAAGTGAGGTGAGAACGGAGAAGAGATAAGGCCGCGCGCTCTCCACCACCACCACCGGCCACGAATGCGATTACCCGCCATGAATTCCTCGCCGTCGCAGGCCACCGCCGCCGCGGCGGTGTACGGATGCTGCCATCGCATCCTCCTCGCGTCGACCTCCTTGCCGGCGACGAGGAGGAGGTCCGCTCGCCTCAGTCTCAAGCTTCGCTCCTCCCTCCCGCTTGTCGGGCACAGGTAGTCTCAGTTACTTGTTTTTTTTGTTTTTTTTTATTTTCCAATTGTTTTAGGAGTAAGTAACTGTGTTACATACAGGATCAGGAATCGAAGGTTTGTCTGCCAAGCAATGACTGAGACTGAGCCCGACGGCGACGGCAATGGCGACGAGGTAGTACATGTGTTTCCCCACTTGTAAATTCTTGGCTTAGGTAGGGATCTGCATTAGCGTGCCATGATTCACAATTACACTTCTGTTGTATGGGAGACTGAATGTTAATAGTGTATGTTTATCATTTTGCGGAGAATTTGCGGATGGCCTATTGCGCTTTGAAGTTTGAAGTGTCATATATTCAATGTTCCATCATCTTCTATCCATGATATCTGCATGCGCTTCTTTCAACTTCTGATTCAGTATCGCGTTTGCTGATGTAGTATGAAATATTCAGTGGTGTTAAATTGACTAAAGAAAAATGTGGAATTGATGAGTAAGTTGAGGTTAGTAGGAATCCGGTGGGGTGAACATTTTTTTCTTTTGTTTGTTTCTTCAAGGAGAAAGAAGAACTTGGAGATGATGCTTCATCACCTTCAGTTGATAGTGTTACACAAGAAAATGGATCTGCAGAAAGTGAGACTAATGCAGATAATGTACGTTCCTTACCCTTCTGCAGTTGCTCAAAATTTAAGTTTGTACGATGCAAAAGTAGGTTATAATTTGTGATGTCTTGATTAGCCCAATACTTGTACTAACACAGTTACTTGCGTTAGTTATGCCAATATGCCTGTTAGTCCTAGCTACATGAACATGTAACTGAACTATAATATTTAGCTTTCCCATGCCTCGCCAGCCGAAAGACGAAACTGTAAATACAGAACCACTCAACTCCAGTGACACAGTTCAGAACATTGATGGAGATGCTACGGCAGCCACTGATGAACAGGTATGCTTGTACTTTATGTCACTACAACTTTACCATACTATACATGAAAATGTAACCGTTACAATTATAACATTCTGTTATAAATAGGAAAAGGTGGAAGTTGTTGATGTTGCTGTCGGTTCACCTTTGCCAGGAATGAAGGTAAAGTCCCTTAGTAATCTTCATGGTGCACATGTTCCTAAGTTCAGAAGGAATTCAAAATCAAAGATGGATATCTCTTGTTTCTTGCATTCAAATCAAAGTAGGACTCAAAGATGACTATTGAATTGAAAAATATGTAATAGTACTTTTTTGATCTTATATTACTGAATTCTGGAACCCGATGAGTGAGGATTATGATTTACATTTTAAATCACAATGATATGCAGCAACAACTTGATGAATCTGTCAGGATTCCCAAAGCTACAATAGACATTCTCAAGGATCAAGTTTTTGGTTTTGACACGTTTTTCGTGACCAGCCAGGAGCCTTATGAGGTGACGATCTGCATATCATGGTTTACCACATATTATGTGCAGCATATTATATTTATAACTCTGTTAGTTAGAATACCATATCACTTGAAAATGTTCAGTTGATAATTGTGTTTGTAAAGTTCCATCCATCCTCAACTCATACATAGTTATACTCAGTGATGCAAATATTTTATATTCTGATTTGAAATGTTCATATGTAAATAAATATCGAATTATTCAAAACAACTAATTTTGCTTACTACCATCATTTTTTTACGCAAGGGTGGAATACTGTTTAAGGGAAATTTGCGTGGTCAGCCAGCAAAAAGTTATGAGAAGATCACAAATCGGCTGCAGGTAATAGGACACTCTTCAGAAGTACAGGATTGTACAAATGTGTGAATGTCTAATCTATTTCAATTCTTGGATATCAACAGAACAAATTTGGTGATCAATATAAGCTTTTCCTTCTCGTTAACCCAGAGGATGACAAGCCAGTTGCAGTAGTTGTACCTAGGCAAACATTGCAGCCTGAAACTACAGGTAATAAAATTATCTCCCTACCTTTAGTGAAGAAGGTAGTGTTTACTAGTATATTGCTTAATTGTTAGGAAACAATAAGTTTGTTGGTATTTACATTGACCTTTAATGTTTCTGATTGGATTTTTGTAAATTAAATGTTCAGCTGTCCCAGAGTGGTTTGCTGCTGCTTCATTTGGAGTAGTTACCATCTTCACCCTTTTGCTCCGAAATGTACCATTGCTACAGGACAACTTGCTGTATGAGGTTTCTCTTCCCTTTATTCACCACTGTCCTTCATTCGATGGTGTATATTGTTTGCTTTTACTGAAAAAGAATAAAACGTGGTTGGTTTCGTGTGACTAGCCTGGTATGATTTTCGAATTATAACATATGCATATGTTTTTGTGTCAAAATCTTCTCAAATTGAACTTTGAAGTTTCATGTGGAACAAAAGATCTATGCATCTAGAGTCTAGACGCTTGATAGAGCTTGAAAATATGATGGTAAAACCTGCATCTTCCTTAACATGTAGCATTGATATTTCCAATGCCATTACTTCTATATCCTGATGCATGCAGATAAATATTGCTATGATTTCTATTTTTTAAGGAAAAAAGGGCATCATAACATGTGTTTCCTTCAGTACCTTGTCATATCAACCCAGGCATTAGTCTATAACTTCTGTTTATGGGTATTTCTTTTCCAGATCAACATTTGATAACCTTGAGCTATTAAAAGATGGAGTTTATGGAGCCCTAGTAACTGCGGCCATAATAGGCGTTCATGAGATTGCACATATCCTTGCTGCTAGGGATACTGGAATCAAGCTTGCCGTACCATATTTTGTTCCTAGCTGGCAGGTAAGCTTCCTTCTTTTTTATTTCAAGTCTACAATTTCACTTGAGGAATATATTGTTCAAGTTACCAGAAAATACTTATATCTTTAAATGTTGACATTTTCATAATCTCGGGTGATTTCCTTTCTTATTTCCTTTGATTGAAAACCTGCTAGTACAAAGAAACTGTGAGGTCTGAAGTACACTTTTGGCATAACTAAGAACTCATATGATAGGCCTCTTTTAAAATGTGGAGACTTTGGGAGCCATGGCTTTGGGGATTTTTTGTGTTGCCGCGCACCCATAATGGGTTATTTATTTAACTAATTGCTTGATCTTACCATAGCATGTCAGACTGAAATGGTTATATTTATTGTAGATAGGATCTTTTGGTGCTATTACCAGAATTGTCAATATTGTCCGCAATCGTGAGGACCTACTGAAGGTAGCAGCTGCTGGACCATTGGCAGGGTTCTCCCTTGGATTTGTTCTTTTGCTGCTAGGCTTCATCTTACCTCCGAGTGATGGCCTTGGCCTTGTGATAGATCCAGCAGTATTTCATGAATCATTTCTTGTTGGTGGTCTTGGTAGGATCCTTTATCTAAGTTCATAACTAAACAAGGAATTCTCTTTTTTCTGGATTTTCATTAGTACTTGCTTGCCTTCAAGCATTTTTTTTTTTCAAGAACATTGGATGGACTATTCACACCAATAGAACTTTGATGAACTTCAAAAACTTTGTATTTGATATATTTTCCCTTGGTACAGCAAAGCTTATTCTTGGAGATGCTCTAAAAGAAGGAACAAAACTATCCATAAATCCACTGGTCTTATGGGCCTGGGCTGGTCTCCTGATTAATGCCATCAATAGCATCCCTGCAGGAGAGCTTGATGGCGGCCGCATAGCATTTGCCATGTGGGGAAGAAAGGTAAGGCCTTGTTTAGTTCCCAAAAATTTTTTCTCAAAAACATCACATCGAATCTTTGGACACATGTATAGAGAGCATTAAATATAGATTAAAAAAACTAATTGCACAGTTTGCATGAAAATTGTGAGATGAATCTTTTGAGCCTAATTTGTCCATGATTAACCATAAGTGCTACAGTAACCTACATATACTAATGACAGATTAATTAGGCTTAATAAATTCGTCTCCTGGTTTCCAGGCGAGCGGTGAAATTAGTTTTTCCATTCGTGTCCGAAAACCCCTTCCGACATCCAGTCAAACGTCCGATGTGACACCCAAAAATTTTCTTTTTGCGAACTAAACAGGCCCTAAAGAAATCATGTTGCTATTGTAAGTTTGTATCTATAGATGACTACTGGCTACCTGAAGCTGGAAAGAACTGCAATCTCTCATCCTTGATTTGTGACAATTGAAATGAATCTCAACCTGACTTTGTAACAGATATCGGCTCGAATCAGCAGCTTGGCCATTGGACTTCTTGGAATTTCAGCTCTCTTCAACGACGTCGCGTTCTACTGGGTCGTGCTGATCTTCTTCTTGCAGAGGGGACCGATTTCCCCTCTCTCTGAAGAAATAACAGAACCTGAGAACAATTATATCAGCATTGGTGTAGCCATCTTGCTCTTTGGACTTCTAGTCTGCCTACCCTACCCATTCCCCTTTGATCCATCACAACTAACTGATTTTGACTTGTGAAATAAAAACAGTCACAGGTCACAAGCTTTCTTCCTCCAAAATTTATCTGTTAGATGCTGAGATGTATGTAATCTGTCGGCTCCCTGTTTTATCTATCTTAGCCTTGGCCATAAAGGTTTGGAGTCTATGAGCTCCATTGCTCCTTGCAGTAGCAAAATAAAATACAGGAGCTTTCCTGTGGTAGTTCATTTGTTGTAGTAGTATTTTGGTAGGATGTATCAGAGTAGGACAACATATGAGAACATGATTCTGGATGTAATTTTTACCAGTTTAACTGTGCCACAAGTATAATTGCATTCAGGATGTAATTGTTACTGCGTCTGTTTAGTAGGAAGAGTACCACCTTATTAGAGTTACTTGTGATGTACAAGATTTAACAGCAGCATTCTGGCCATTGACCCTTCAGATCAAATCATGTAAGAGTGATCCTATTTAGTTTTCATTACTCCACTGTACATTTAGCTAGCTGACTTACCAATTTGGAAGTCACAAGATTACAGCAACAGTTTTAAGGAAGCAGTGACTGTCTCCTGATAAAACATTACTTCAAAGAAAATGCTACTAAATTTACATTGCTGATACAACAGAGAAAAATGTCATACAGTTCAGCCGGGGAAACACATGTGACTACCAGGCTGTAGCGCGAAATCCGCTACAAGATGGTGTCAAAGACTCAGGGGGCTAAGAAGACCTAACATAACTCAAACTCCCAAAGTACTGAAAATGATACTCAAGGAATGAACACATAAAAGACACCTTTCAATAGCATATAAGGTCCAGAATAAAGTTGCACATGGAGCAGCTCGCAACATAACATGAATAAACCGGACAAATATTGGACACCCAATGAACTACATATGAGAATAGAACCCCATCAGGTCATCTTGGAGATGATCCTCCCATCGCTGCTCTGAACATTTTAAGGTCGTAAACTTTCGCAGGAATCATAACTAATTATACTATCAAAGAAGCAAATCATCGCCTGTATTGTCCTGCCCTATCACTGCACAACTCATCATCGATGTCGATACTGTCCAAGCACATCAGGTTGTTGTTGACGCTCGGCTCGGAACTGGCATTGCTGCTTGTTGCAAGAGGAGAGTCTGAAACACTAATTTGTCTGCTCCTTGTAGATCCTGACCTTGCGCTATGCACAGAGGATGCAGGTATGCTTGTCATAAGAGGCCGTAAATTGTTTGGAATGCTGCGCCGTATGTCCTGTGTATAATAATACACGTCAAGTTCAAGTTAATCGAATATACAAATTTATTGTAGTATTGATTATCTTAGAGAAAGTAACTGTACCATATGTCGAAGAGCCATGTCCAGTGATTTTTTTGACAATGTCCTACCAAAGCCAGAGCTATCTGGAGAATTTGAAGATTTTCCAGATAGACTGTTGAGGCTGGATCTTTGGTCATCATGTTTTGGAGGAACTAGCCTTCTCATGTTCACTACCCTCTCAACCATCTTATTACCCATTTGAACAGGATTGACACTGTCACCACTATTAAGATGTGATCTTCTCACTGCTGGCACCGAACTCCCTGAAGGCACACTACCATTTAAAGTCCTCCCTCTAGAAGGAGAGCAAGACTGCCGTCTTGGCCGAGCAGCTGGCCCAGGCTCCACAGAGGAAGACCTAGAACTAGGAGCTCCAGGTCTGCCCCGAGTAGCAGAGGTTGGTCTTTCTGGTAGTGATGTCCTCAGATTTGGAGGAGCGTCAAGTGAGAAGCCAGGCATTTCAGATGGCTTCCATGGTCTCGATTTGACAGTAGGTGAGCTGCCCCTTGAAGGTGTTGACGCTATAGTTTTTGCCGGTGAAGAACTTTTGGACATTGTAGGGGCTGGTTTGGAGATTGAGGAAGATCGAACTGGTGCAGCCAAGCTACCATGCTGGGTGGAAGTGGCAGAAGGCCGTCTTGTTGGGGTTGATGACCTTGATACTGGCTTGGTTTGTGCTGATATGGAGGGCCTGGATGATGGCGTGGATGACCTGGTAGAAGGTATCGATGATCTTGAAGTAGGTGTGGATGATCTACTAGCTGGTGCTGATGCTCTACCTGAAGGAATTGATGTCCTGGTAGCAGGGCCAGATGTCCTTGAAGGTGTTGTTGACCTTGCTGAAGTAAGTGTTGACCTGGAAGTGGGAGTTGATGATCTTGGGGCAGGAGGTCCAGACCTAGAAGGTACAGTTGCCCGAGATGTGGGGGTTGAAGGTCTTGAACCTTTGGAGGTATTGGTCAGTGCAGGACGGCCAGTTGGTGTTGAAGGCCTTGACGAATTAGATGTGTGCCCTCCAGAAGATGAGGGCCTACGTGTTGTGGCAGTTGAGTTCAAGTTGTTTGATGAAGTTGCTCTCAATGGAAGGGTTGTTCTTGATGGAGGATCTGGATGATTGGCCAACTGGAGTACCACATACAAAGAGATAAAATAGAAAGTTAATGAAGATGTAAAACAGTCAAGAACATGACTCATACTTAAGAAGTAATGTAACTGGTGAAACTAAAATGCATTCTAATAATGAAGAAATGGTTTATCTTTATGACAGATAAGTGAAAGACTTTTCAATCAAAGAAAAATAATCTAAAAGCATGACTCAAACCAAATACGTGACATAAATAAAATGCTATCTTGAAGGAAAATATGTTGACAGTTCTATGAAACAATGGTAATCTTGGAGAGGCTGTTTGTTAATTCCTTGGAACTTTGAATCAACTTAAGATGCAGTGAAGCCACTTTTGATCTGTAGATTCATTCAGATCAAATCATTTGATATCCACGAAGAGAGGAGATTTTGTTGCTGAAATGTATTCATCATGATCACTAGTCTTGGAGTAACCACAGAACAGCTTGTGTTCAAAAGGCTCACCCTTGATTTTAAGGCAGTTGGGCGAGTCTTTGGGGTTCCAGTTTGGCTTGCTGGGGACTTTTTTGACTCTTCTAGAGATGGAAAAAGTGGAGTTCCCGGAGGAGTCAGAAGCCTGAAAGTGAGCAAGTCTGCTGTGAGAAAGGCTGCATAATTACTTTCATAACTTAGAAATTTGAATATAGAATATGCAAGCAACAAAATGGTGAAAACTACAACTTGCCAGAGGTCATCATATAAAACAATTTAATACAAAACAAGGAAATCATTTTCAAAACTAATTCGCTTCTATAGACTCCAATTGAGCACTTCTGATGAAATATACAGGAGTCTGGTAGAGCACTTTGGATGAAATAGCACTGGGTGGTTATAAATTACTACCATTTAAACCCATTTCGGCACTTGGTTTAACTAACTTCACCACCCAAGAACAATTACAGTACACCTTAACAAAGTTGAATAACCAAACCAGCACTTCTACAACCATACAGAAACTGACAAATACCCTGTGATTTGTTCCACAATCAGACAATCTAACTGTCACCTAACAACCAAACATCACCTAGCCATCAAATAGTCAAACTCATAGCAAGAATTAAGTGTTAGCATGGCTATCTAGATATCAAAATACTCCCAGAAAGATTCTACACCCTATCCCAAATGCGCCTAACTTTCTGACACCTATTGATGTGTGGAACTCACAGAGGGACAGACATTTACATACCAACCAAATAAACTTCAAATCAATTAGGACAACAATAAGTAGCTCATAGGGGCTAAGAGTAAGGTATCAACTGTTGGAACTTGTGTCCAATACTCAGGTGCTAAATTTACCGAAAGCAAAACCACGTTAGAGACACACTATCTATTTAACCAACCAAAAAGCAAAGAGAAGGAACTGAGACCAACTAAAACCCAACAAATTGACAGGTCCACAAACAGAGCTCTTCCAGAGGTCATGCCTGCAGCGGTGCAACCAGATTACACCACCTAAAGCGCTTAAGCGCAATAACCAAAAGCAAAGAGCACAACTTTATGTGCAAGCATTAAATCGGGAAACTGACTACTAAGAGAAAGAAGCAATAAAAAAGGTCAACAAGAGACCCAACAGTAACCTCAACAACCGGTACCACCCTCACCAGCCTTTTCAGAGACAACAACTAAATTCTAACTAACACTGGATTCACACAAAAGCCACTCTTTATGTATAGCGTCAAAAAAAATTAACAGATTAAAGCATCGACCACAGATAAAAGTATGAACTTGAGGGGGGAATTACATTTATGAGGGGTTAATCCATTGTGGAATGAAGCATTAGCTGAAATCGCATACACATTAGAGACGGTCAACAAGCTAGTAATTACAATCCAGAAATAACAATTTGAACTACCAGTCAAAATTTTATCGCCAACAAAGCTACAGCACAGTAAAATAACCAAACCTTTGGTCACCCAAGACAAGACAAAACTCTGCAGGGCTTGCAAAATTTCTTGCAATTTCGGCTACACAACAAAGAGTAAAACCGCATTTCACACCATTGCAGACGAAATCAGCTCCGGAGCAAACGTTCACGCACCAATGCGTGAGTCGCGCACCACCAAAACACCACAAAATTTACCAGATAATAGTAACATCCAGAACATGTAATTTGAAATCAGCAGCACCCACCAGTCGTAATCGTTCTTATCGCCGCCGTCCGAATTGAGGAAGTCGTCGGCGCCGCCGGGCGCCCTCCTGAACCCGCCAGTCATCCTGTACGCCGTCGACTTGTGCTCTACCACACACAGCACCCAAAAACCCCAGACACATGTAAGCTAGGGTTTCGCGCAACACAAGAGCCAAAAAAAAAAAAAAAAAAAAAACGAACGAACGGGCCGCCCCGAGCTCTCACCGGCGGGAGGCTGCGGCCGCGGCGGTGGTTGGTCAATGAGGAGCATCCCATCCCGCGCCACGTCGACGCCGTCCCCGGAAAGCAGCAGCTGCTCGGCCGCGGCCGCCGCAGCAGCAGCGCCCCGCTCCTTCTCGCGGCGGCGCATCTCGAGGAAGAGGGCCAGCTCCTCGTCCTTCTCCTTGATGACCGCCCCCAGCGTCCGCCCCCTCCCGTCGCCGTCCCCCGCCGCCGCCGCCATGGCCACCCGATGCATCGATCCGGAAACCCCCTCAACACCTCACTGTCCCGCAGCCGCCCGTGGCATCGCCGGCTAGAGTTCCGGCGAGATCTAGCGCGCGCGGGCGCGCGCGCGTGGGGAGGAGGAGAAGGAGAAGCAGTGGGAGTGAAGCAAACGGCAGCGAGGATGGGGACAGTGGCAGCAGCGAACAGTGGAGGTGGAGCTGAGAAAGAGAAGGCCTTTTTTTTTGAGCGGAGCTGAGCTGAGGATGAAGATGAGAGTAAATTTTGAATTTGGTGGAGATGAGATGGATGGGGGGATTAATTTGGGTGTTTTAAATACTGAGATTTGAACTGCAGATGGACTGTTGTTGTTGTTGTTGTTGTTGTGTGTGTGTGTGTTTAATCTGGTCTGGGCACACTCTGGGGCCTGTGGGACTTTGAATTTTTGAATTGGGGTAAATGCAACCTGCACATTTTACTGAATACTTCTAGATACAGATATAGTACAATGACCATGGTAATATTTTAGTAGGAGTTGTAGATTAATGGTACTGTTGGTCCTTGAAATAATGTGAATCTATGTGGGTTAGGGACTTATTAAGGTGGTTCCATCTGGGCCTTTTGTTTCTTGTGTTGCACGATGCCAGCACATTAACGAAAAACAATGTACATGTGACTTTGAATGTTTTATTGTCTCCAGAAAATTTTCCGCAATTGCAAAGTAGTACTAGGAGTAAGTAAAGAGCCGATGTGGCCAACTCGCCGGTCTGTTGCAACTTTCATCCAAACTACACAAACCATTATCATTATCAACCTAGCAACTAAAATTTAGCATTCCAAAAGTAGTATTATGTGGCTTAGTCAGATAAAGCTAATACAAAGAGCGTAATCACGGTAGCACGGTTGTGGGGGTATAACTCTACCTATTATATTTCAAATCAAATATTACGCATACATACGTGCATTTCCGATTAAATTTAAGTGAGTTTTAGGGGTTTGCTGATGGCCTCCGTTTATTTGAGATGTGTTGAGGACGTAGGGGTACTTGTGTTAAGTGTATGTGCACCGCACGCGTGCGCGTGATCATCTTCCATATAATTTGAAACACACGTAAGTTTCATATCATAAATTTTGATTTATTTCTAGTTAAACTTTTTAAATTTAACTTAGATTATAGAAAAATATGGTATTTTTTAACATAAAATAAACATATTATCAAGATATATTTAAAGCTATACTTAATGAAACTAATTTAGTTGTAGATGTTGCTAAATTTTTCTATCAATTAATTAAAACTAAAGAAATTTGACTATAAAAAATCAAAACGATTTTTATAATATAAAACAGATACTATATTTTTCACGGGAAAACTAAAAGTTTCTTTTAGTGGCCGTTGATAATTATATTCATTATTATAACAATTGTGCCATACTAATCTAACTACCAGTGAGACGTGGATTATACAGTGACACGTGGGTTATTAGTAGTAGTAATACTACATAAGATTAACTTTTTTTTTCTAAGAAACACAGTAGAAACACATACGTTCACTACGCATGCACATTCACCCCTATGAACGTACATATGCACACCATTTTAATTTAGACGACACCACAGACGTCTTACTATTAATAGGTATGTCATCTATTACTGAAAGAAACAACGAGGTCAACGCTTTAATCTATCTTTTCAAGACCAGCTCACCTATTTCTTTGAAGATGAAGAATCTTATTTGAATAGGGTAAAGTTATTTGTATTTTCAATGAGGAGAACCAATTTTTTTCAATCTATTATACATAATTCGTCGTAACACACAAGCTTTTAGCTAGTAGGAGAGTATTTGTGAAGCACATTATAAGGGCTTGTTTAGTTGCCAAAAATTTTTGGCAAAAATTTTTTGGGAACTTTTACAACACTAATTAGAAGTATTAAATATAAACTAATTATAAAACTAATTACACGGTTGGACGGAAAATCGCTAGACGAATCTATTAAGTCTAATTAATCCGTCATTAGAGGTTGTTTACTGTAGCACAACATTATCTAATTATAGTCCAATTAGGCTTAAAAGATTCATCTCGTAATTTCACCCGGGGTTATGAAATGGGTTTTATCAGTTCTCCATATTTAGTACTCCTAATTAGATCTTACACGTTCGAAGTTACTGTAGCAGGTAAAAATTTTTGGAAACTAAATAGAACCTAAGCAATACTAGTAGCTCGTATAGTCACATGACGTGTGGGCAAGACATTTTTGCTACTCATATTTTTCTTGCGTGAGTACATAGTCCTCGAAGAGACCTCAACTCACGCAAGCAACGAAAAGTTAAAAAAACTCCCGTACCTACATCAACCAATGAGGCTGTATTCTCCCCTCATCTTCTCCTATCCACACGCACACTTTTCAAACTATTAAACGGTATATTTTTTTAAAAAAATTTATATAAAAATTATTTTAAAAATCATATTAATCTATTTTTCAAAAGAAGTAATAAATACTTAATTAATTGTAAGAAAATACATCACTCTGTTTTACGAGCGTAGAACGTGGGTGGAGGCTTTGAAAACCGTGCGTGAGCCCCACCACGCACCGTCCCCACCAATCAGCTACACACACGTTCCATCGTCCCCTATGCCGAGCGAGGCGAGCGGACGACGCCGCGCGGGACCCACTCGTGACGCACCGCCTTGTCCCGAACCGAATGGACCTTTTGTACCAGCCACTCCGCTACCCGTCTAGTGCCGCGCCGTTAGACCCCTAGGGTGGCCCACCTGTCAGAGGGATAAGTACGGCTGCCGCCGTGTGTAACCGAACGCCCTTTGGTCTTTCTTTCTTTCCTTTTTCTTTTTGAGAAAACCCCCCTTGCTGGTCCTTTCTTTCTCGTCACGTCGTTCTGTACAGATTCGTGCCGTGGGAATTGTCGGTTATGCCCCTGGTTTCAAATTTTGCGCTGGGTTTTTCGGATGGGTAGTTGTGTAAAAGACGCATGCTGCGGTGGTGCCGTGTCGTTTTGCGGGTGAAAATGGGCCGGTGGTGAAGGATTTCGGCCCGTGGGTCAAATGACGGCCCATGTGATGTTGGAGCAGGGCTGGTAAACAGGCTGTGGCCCATCTTGGCATTCGGGACGTGCTGACCTGACGAGACGATATCAGCGGAAGTTTAATGCTCTGCACAGAGCTCTCCTGCTGTGCACCGCGGCTACGTCGTCTACCAGTAACTGATCGTGACAACATGTCGTGACAGTGAAATCACCATGTTTCTTTCGAGGGTTAACCCAAGTTCGTTTAGGGCAGCCTAACTCTTCACATCAGCTAGTTTACGATCACATAAGTAAAATTATACTTGTAATTATATTTATTTTTCTTCAAAATTACTTTACAGTAGTTCATTCCATAGGAACGAAACGGTTTAAATCTTGATTCAAATGGCTACATAGTATTATTTTCCATTCCATATATTTTCTTTGTTTCGAAGGGGCCTTTGTTTTTATTTGCAATGCATAAGTGAATGTTCAGTCTGTTACGGTAAGTTTTTTTCCCATGAAACCCAGTGGCTTATATTAAAACAGTAGAAAAGATTACAACCTATTGTCATAATAACTAGAAACGAAAACATGTGTCGTATGGTATAAAAAGACTCCATACCGTACCATAAGAGATACACGCACACGAATATGAAACAACTACTAACAAACATATAAAAAGACATGAGTACTTGTTATCATAAGCTTTAGTTTAAAATGAAAAAAAAATCCTAAAAAACATTTGCATGCTGAATACTCCCTTTACTTTTAAAATATAGCCATAGTTATTTTAGGGCTGAGGGAGTATTAAAATGTGTCAACAGTATGTGGGTGTTTGTGTATATATATATGCCAGCTAAAATATTGACAATGCTAAAATATAGACATTACTAACACGGGGGTAACATTTTTCTGTATTTTTCATCATAGGATAAACTTCCCTTTGGCTTGTGAATGTTGTGTGTTGTGCCTACCAAATTAACTTGGGCAAAGTTTGCACAAAATCAGGGCAGCACGAAGATCAAAGCAAAACCCCCAGGAAGGCAGAGAGCCCAGCAAACAAGTCACAGCCGAAGGAAGAGGCGCTTCGTCTCCTCTTCCCTCACCACACTTGCCCTCTTTTCCCGCCTGCCGAGGTCTCACACCCTCACTGACACATGGGCCCCACCACCACCCGCGCCCGCTTCGTCCACAACCGCCGCCGGCCGTACGCCGCCTCCGACGAGGAGGAGGAGGAGGACCAGCAGGAAGCCTCGTCGTCTTCCTCATCCTCCGACGAGGGAGAGGAGGAGGAGGAGGCAGACGAGGGGTCGGGAGACGTCGATGACGAGGAGGAGGAGGAGGCGGAACCCTCGGGTAAGGAGGAGGAGGAGGAGTCCCCCGTGGCGGCGGCGGCGGTGAGGAGCGGGAGGAAGGCCTCGATCACTATTAGTCTCAAGAAAGTGTGCAAGGTATTGTCGATTAGTGGTCCTGGGTCGGTGCCAAGATTATTTGGGGGTTTTTCTTTCAATTTTTAACTCCAAAATCTCCGGAAGTTCGGATTATGCTATATCCATCCATTAATGTTCATAGGAAGGGATGCTTCGTCCTGATACTTTGAGTTTAAGCAGCTGCTGCGGCTGCGGCTGCTTGGGGGAGTTTGCGGCGTCAAGAGTTGCCTTTACTTCATCTTGTTTCTCTCTTTGTTTGTTTTTTTTTAATGAAAATATAACTTCTGAATCTTGTTTCTTCGAATGTTAATAATCTCATTCCGATAGCTTTTGGGATTTGGGGATGTAATCTGGTACATTTTTCGGCCGTCCTTAATTCTGGGGTAGGAAAAGGCGCTACTATTGATGACCTGTTTAACTATCTTGGGTTTGATGATGTAAGGATGCTTCGTGCTTGATTACTCTCTCCTGCATTTTTGGGTTATTAATTTATGGTTTGGGTAGGAAAATACTCATTCTTTTCTACTGACTTCAGCAAAAGTTTGTGCCTTTTAACTTGGATAGATTTCCTTCATGGTGTCTGAACTTTTTTGGGTGTGAATCTCTAACTTTAGTTGATGTGTGCCTTGTGATGTCTGATTGCAGGTTTGCAAGAGTACAGGGCATGAGGCCGGGTTTAAGGGGGCAGTGTATATCGATTGCCCCAGGAAGCCTTGCTTCCTATGCAAGAAGCCAGGTTCTGATATCCTGACTGTATGCTTGGTATTTTTGTGCTTTTGCAAGCATAAAAGTTCAGTCTGTACACTGATTTGAGATACTGGTATTGCCAAACTGGGAAGTGGCAATGTCAAGAGCTGATGTTGATGAAATAGTAATTGCTCGTATTCGTGCGCACAACAGTTTAGCCAACTTCTTGCTCTAGATAGTTTCTGAAAGTTCCCTCTTCTGTCAAGATTAGAGGGATATATAAATGAACCAACCAGTTGGGATCAGAAGAGAGACTGAGAGTAACAAATGTGTAGTCTGTTATTGATAGACCAACCCATGTTACTTTCTCATATCTCTTCAGTTTACTCAAATAGCTGTTCCTTTGATTGCTCTGTAGAAAAGAAATATTTGCCATTTACATCTTGACAACTTAGCAAACAGTCTTACCAAATAAATGAGAAGTCTATTTCATCTGCAATAGCACTTTTGTTTTATCCTTTGGCAAGAATAACATGAATGGTGGTTATCTGAGTCACTGACACCACTCTATTTTCCCTCATTTGCAGGCCATACAACCTTGACATGCCCACATAGGGTAGCAATGGAGCATGGTGTTATCCCAGCCTCTAGAAGGAACACAAACACTTCACTGGATTATGTGTTTCAGAGCCAAGTTAAAGGCAAGGTTCCCATGGTATAAAACTTGCCAAATGTTTTTTTCTTACTAGTTTTTCTTTTACGATATTTATCTTGGTGTCTTTATTACTACCAGTTTTGTCAGTTTTCTCTTCTCCCAACTTTTAGGTTAAGCCTCAATTTCTGATACCCAACCGACTGGAGTGTGGAAACATAAAATTTCACCAGAGGCGTGTGACCTGCTTGGAATTCCATCCAACTAAGAATAATGTGCTTTTATCAGGAGACAAGGTGTTGCAGTCCCTACTAGGGACTTTGTTGTCCATTTAAATTCTTTTCAAGTTCAGTTGCAGTTCTGGAACATATTCAAGTACTAACCAAACTTCGCTGTTCTGCCCACACAGAAAGGGCTATTAGGTGTTTGGGATTACGTCAAGTTGCATGAAAAGATTACTTATGATTCTGTTCATTCTTGCATTCTGAACAGCATGAAGTAAGAGCTTTTCCTCGACAGTTTTTATTGTTTGTTTCTATTGTCCAAGTATAAAATATTGCAACTTGATTATGTTCTATTCAGGTTTGACACCACCAATGATGGATTACTATATACAGCCTCTTCTGATGGTACTATCAGTAGCACAGACCTGGACACTGGAATCGGCTCCTCTCTGCTGAATCTAAATCCAAATGGTTGGAGTGTAAGTTTCCACTGCTGTCTAGTCAAGCTTACGCTGTTCCAGAAAAGCTTATATATTTTTCTATGTACATTTCTACATATTGTTCTGTCTTAACAAATTTACATCCATTTTGCGCTTCTCTGTAACAACTAACAAGTCCTGTTTGTTTATCACAACAGGGTCCGAACACTTGGCACATGATTTATGGGATGGACTTTAACTCTGACAAAGGTCTTCTTTTGGTGGCGGATAGCTTTGGTTTCCTTTACTTGTGAGTATCCCTAGGAAGTGGTTTAGTACCTTTTTATGATTAAAAATGGCCTACCATTGCTGTATACAGCTGGCAGCTTCCTATGACCAGTCTACTTGCGTGTTAATATGTTTAGTTCAAAGATGATTTATATTTTGCATAATTTTTCATGCTATTATGTGTGGCGTTTCTTGGTATTATACATCTGCCGCATTAGACTATTGGCATAATGTAGACTATTATAGATGTCATACACCTTTATACTTGCAGGCTGGATAGACGGTTGAAGGCAAGAATTGGAGATCCAATTCTTATACATAAAAAGGGTAGCAAGGTAACCAGCCTCCACTGTAACCCTGCTCAGCCTGAAGTTCTTCTAAGCAGTGGAAATGATCACTTTGTGAGTGTGTTCTGCACGCCTGCATATTCTTTTTAATATTTGCTTTGTAAATAATAATCTTTTCCACATCTCTCTGCGATTTGATTATTAGGCCCGTATTTGGGATACAAGGAAGCTGGAGCCCAACTCTGCCTTTGCAAGCCTTGCTCATGGAAGAGTTGTTAATTCGGGATATTTTTCCCCACAAAGTGGGAATAAGATCTTGACAACATGTCAGGATAATCGAATCCGTGTATGGGATTATATTTTTGGTAATCTGGAATCCCCAAGTAGAGAAATTGTTCACAGCCATGACTTCAATCGTCACTTGACTCCCTTCAAAGCAGAATGGGATCCAAAGGTTCAGTTCCAATTACACATTTTCTTCTTTTTCAGTTTTTTTTTTCATTAATTTGCATTCGACCAGTTTTAAAATGGAATGTCAATGCTCTGTAGGATCACACAGAAACAGTTGCAGTTATTGGTCGTTACATAAGTGAAAACTACAATGGGATTGCTCTACATCCCATTGATTTCATAGACACTAGCACTGGGAAGCTTCTGGCTGAGGTGATGGACCCTGACATTACAACTATCAGCCCGGTGAACAAGCTACATCCGCGAGATGATATCCTGGCTTCAGGAAGTTCAAGGTAGGCCAACTGATATGTTTGTACCCAGCATCTCTATCCAATGCTACCCCTTTTTTTTTCAGTCTTACATGGCTATCCTTGCAGGTCCATTTTTATTTGGAAACCAAAGACTGAAAGAGATGATACTGAAGAGAGGAACAGAGAGAAGGCAAAGGAATTTGTATATGGATCAGGCAGCCGGAAAAAATCAAATGGCAAGCATGAGAACAGCAGTGATGATGACTCAGATGGCAGTTCTGATGGAAAGAAGAAGAAGAAAGCGAAGAAGACTCAGTTCACTCATACCGTAAAGGGGAAGGGCAAATCCAAGGTTTGATATATATATAGTGAAGTTGATGGACCAACAATTTTGGCATAAACCACTTATTACCAGCTGCTTCAGCATCATTTTTGTACTGTGCTGCCTCCTTAGCTGAAATGCTGGAGGCCCGTAGTTGTATACTGCAGCAGTTTTCAGTAAAATGTTTAGAAGTGGTAGTCTCAGTTGGTTTTGAATACTGGCATGATAGGCTTATCGACAGAATGCAGCTATGTACATAAAGTTACTGAATGCCAATATGCTGATATGCTACGTTGCTAAGTTATTACTGAAGAGTAACTATTTTATCTGTGTGCAGCCATTGTAATCGCTGCTGAGCAATGTAGAGAGGCGTGCCCACAAGGCCACAATTTACCCAAGAGTTCATTAGCTCAGAAGTAGCATCAAAAGAACACGCTGATGCATTTAATCATTAATAGTGGTATCTTTGTTTT
Organism: Oryza punctata; assembly: GCA_000573905.2. Taxonomy (NCBI): domain Eukaryota; kingdom Viridiplantae; phylum Streptophyta; class Magnoliopsida; order Poales; family Poaceae; genus Oryza; species Oryza punctata. The sequence goes on along the minus strand of CM002488.2, from coordinate 1,876,722 downwards.
TGACAATGAAAAATCTGGGCCATATGCCATACAAATTTCGCTTCCAATACAGACAATTAGCTCACTAGACTTCTGTTGTCAGAGGTTTTGGGCTTCAACTTATTGTTCATCTAACATTGATTCATACCCAGAAGGATAGTATCATTAGGAATGGAATCGAACTCCGGGATCATACTATTAGGTCAGAACTGGTTGTACACCAAAATTGCTAGAAAGAATTAATTGGTACGCATTGTCATCTTACAACTCTTGGTCATTGTGTTCCATCAACAGGACAGGTTCTTTTGGCACTTTCAAAATAATCAGGTTCTGATCCCAGCCAGCTATTTTCATTTGTTTGAGGAAGTCAGGAAATCCATGCTCCAACGCAAGAACACTCTCCTCTAGCAAAATGAAAACCTCATCCTGGCTTAGCTGATTTTTGTGAAGCCAATGCGCTTGCCATAGGCTCCTGAGGACTGACATGCTCGTTGCTGCCTCCTGGAAATAATAGGAACAAACACATAGTATGCACCTGCTGATCTTATGCTTAACTGTCTGTTTGCAGCAATTTTAAGTGGTAAATTACCTTGAATGTAACAAAAAATTCTGCTCCGGTTGATCCAAACGGCTTGACAAAGAGGATATAGTTCTCATTCTTGTACAACTTCAATAATCTATCCACCTATTTATCAATTTGCAAGATTGGTATTGATAGGTGAATGAAGGTGTGGGATATGCTTGCAGAGTAATGTGTAATAAATAGGTTAAAAAACATGCATGGTCAGCAGCAACCAGTTCTTGGATACCATGGTGAGGACAACGCCTACCAGATACAAGGACGGCTGAAATAGAACAGTAATTATTCTTAACAGAAAAAAAATGTTGTTATCCCCTTTAACTGTCAAGAAATCTCAATTACAAAAGGCATTGTAAATATGAAGTTTCAACAAATTCTATCAAAGTAAAAGTAACTGTCAGAACTTTGCAGATGGAAAAATGCTGAAAATTCATACCATGTTACTGGATTCGTCTCCACCAAGCATTATCTCCATGGGAACACCAAAAGAAATTTGTGGATGCAAGAATCTTTCCCATGTTAAAATATTCTCTTCCTCATTGCAAGTCACATAATCTAGAACAGAAGGACAAGGCCGACTATGAATGATTACTTCAGCAAGCAAGCAAAGAGTAAAAGCATCAAGTGAAGAATATGTCACCAGGAACTGTGTGATTTGCAACATGTGATCTCACAAGAATCCGAGCGCGTTTCAGGTTTACCTACCAATATAAACATGCATTGGGAAATGACGGTGATTGATCATGTTTATGTATACTACCATGCCTAACAAATTGAGTTACCTAAATCAACGTACCAAATTGAGCAAAACATAATTTAAGCCAAGCACCTTACTGTGCGGAATTTGAGAACTGATAAGGATTGATAGCGAAACCAAAGATGTAGAAGACGAACACCAAGCCATGTCGAAGCAAGTGTTGGGTATGATGACTTTATACCTGATGTATCCTGAAATACAACAGAAAATGGATTGTTAATCAAAGTTAGCATTTGTCTTCCTTAATGCACTAAGGAGAAGAGGAGAGCCAATAGTTAATGGAATGCTCAAAAACTGAAACAAGTAACAACCCAAGAACTTAATGGATGGTTATACCATAATAAGTATGCCGATAGAAAGGCCTAACAACTGAGCTCCTACTTCCCATACTTCCTCCTGAAAATACATCCGAGTTTTCTGGTGAAAATTTAACGAAATTATTATCATAAGGTCTCTTATTCACTGAAGCAAAAAACTGTGATAAAGCGCATAAATTTCAAGTCAATTTGAAACCAATATTCCATAGCAAAATTGTTGGATGATTGTAACACTGCTTTATTTTTCATATAAAAGAAAATATTATATTCATTGAACCAGAACTGGTAATTTGTGGCAGTACCTATCTTGTGCAGTCAAAGGGCACATTGACACTGAACTGACTGCTAGAAAGTACTGGAATGAACATGGTACCTTTGCAGCAACCTCTCCTAAATTTCCAGATTTCGCGAAGTGATTTTGGATAACACGGAAGGATGGGTCTCTAAATCCTCTTCCTACAGCCTGCTTAAGAAGTTTGGAATCAATGATTTTCTATAGTCTATACAAAAATGCAGGTTGCCTTTTCAAGATAGACTTAAGTCACCTGTGAAACTACATTGAATACACATATTCTTTTCAATATACCTTTGCCAGATTCCCCAATGATGCAAGTGGGAGGAAGTATCCAGGATAAAGCGGAGTGATGAGCTCAAAGATGCTGCATATATATGGATAAAATAACAAGTGAATTTTGCATTTTTGAGTCACCATGTTGACATAACTTACATATATGCTTTTATTACTTAAGATAGTAGATGAAGGAACCTTCCAGCACTTCCAATGAAGTCAGCATACATCCGCCACTTCTTTGGGTCATCATCAAAAAGAGTTCCGAATCGTCCACCTAAAGAAATCATTCACAAATCATCCTAAACTACATAGATTATTCATAAACCTTCCTGCACAATGTAAAGTATTCATGAACCAGAACCTTCCTGGACAATATTTATTTTCTGAAAAGATGACTAGACATATCAACCATACCAATGAGAAGACGCCCAAAAGCCCCTATGCCATCTTTCGATACCCATCTACATATGAGGATTTTTTTTAGAATTAAGAGGATTTAAGTCAGCAATAAACTAGGAGGTCTGAGTTAATTACGAGCACAATATGAACAGGTCTACTTGCATTGGCATCACAACTTCAGACTTGACTACATGCCCTAACTATATTCATGCAATAATTGAGGACTCAACAAAAGCTCTTTCTAATTGTATTTACAAGTAGAATTAAGGTAACCAAAATACAAACAAAAGAGAATAAGATTAGTATCATGATTCTTTAACTTTCAGAGAAATAATACCATGGACTCTACTTTGTAATAATAATCGATATAATGTAGCAAGGATGAATCACGATAATAACCTTATAGCAGCAGCAGAAGCAGCAGCTGACGTTCCTGTAAAGGACCCAACACCTACAGCCTGCGTTAGTCTATAATCAGCTAATCATAAATTGTGACATAAGGATATGACTGAAGAATATGCTTTGAAAAACTCAACTGCAATAGAATTGCTCAACTGCATAACATATTATCAATAAGACTTAAACTAGGCTACATGTTTTCTTGTATTTTTGCTCCTCAGACCGCAGAGTGATCATAATCATCATCAAAAGAAAAAGGCTGACTGGAAATACAGAACATGTGAAAGCAGGGCATTTTTTTTCATGTCCCCTTTCCTTGTTTGGGAGCGTGACAAGCTCATATCATCTACCTTATTTTGACCCAGAGCAACTGGGCTAAGGCAGTCCATAAAATCATATATCAAGTAATAAAACAAGGAAGCTACCTTTTGGTAATGACTTGTTTTTTGAGTTATAATATACCTTTAGAAGGGTTGATGTAACCAGCGTGTGACAGATCCATCCTGTTACATTTGTTGGCAATTGCCATAGCATATATTCCAGGTAATCATCTGACACAGACCCTGTAATATATGTACAAAGAACAATGGGCGAGTTATAAGTTTGCCAGGAAGTATATAATATACTCCTTCCATCCTAAAATATTGCAAAGTAGGATGGGATTTGACCCCCTTCCTTTGCAACATTTTTGGGATGGAGGGAGTAGGTCTACATTTGACAGGAGTTATAAGGTTCTGTAGTCCCAGACTCCAAGCATGATGATATTGTTCACTAGACTTGACTACAGAACTTTAAACAGCACCAATTCACTGAATTTTCTACTTTTGTATTTTACCCAACTGAACCCTTCATACTAGTCTACAATGAATGGCAAAGTGATTATTATGAAGCAAACATATGGATGACCACACAGACACGGAACATTCACCTGGAAACCCTGCGGGCAGTACAAATTCCTTAACAGCCCGGGGAATCGAAGAATTTGCATCTTCTTCTTCTTCCAATGTGTTCACCAGAGACTCACGCTTCTCCCAGTGAACCTGTAGCTTAGAGTTGCCATCCAGTATATACCTATTTAATTCAACACATTCATCAAACGATGAGAAATTTTAATTACAATTCCGCAATTCGTCATCTACGACATAAAAAAAATGAAGACTTGGCACTTCTTTCCAAGTCCAGGTGTGTCAGGAAAATGGACAGCCAGAGCTATTGGATTTCAGAAGCGAACAGACACCTCTTGGAAACTCCATCCCGGTATCTCTCCACGAGCAAAGGCCTCGCTTCTCTGCACAAGCGCAAAAACTTCCTTCAAGAACAGATAGCGGCCAGAAGCAATACTTCCATTATGTATATCTATAAAAAAGAAAAGAAAAGATAGTGGCAGGAATCGGAGAAAAAGGAGCTAAGAAAATTCAGCGACGAACTTTGACTCGCGGAAATCTCCTCCTCCTCCTCCGGAGGAGGAGGCTGGAGGGGAAGCAAGGCAGGAGCGTGGCCGAAGCCGCCTTCTTCGTTGAGCTCCGCCGTAGAAGCGCGCGTCGGCGGCAGCGGCGGAGAGCATCTGCTCCGGTGCTATCGCCAGCGAGTGGAATTGGAAGGGTTAGCCCGCGAACTGGACCGCGTCCAGTACTAGTACAAAAGCTAAGGACCTACTTTTGCCCATCCGATCATAAATCTACGGTCCAGATCGAGGCGCGAGGAGTTACCGGATCCTGTTTTGCACCTGAGACCCCCATATTAATAGGTTTTAACGTTTACACCCTCCTTGACAGAATGACAGGATCGCTACGATTTTAATCCGGGGGCAACGTCGGCCATCCGATCTGAACTTAGCGGCCCTGATCATCTAGCTGCCGCAACAAACGGAGCTCTCCCTTGCTAAAGCTAAAAAAACCCTAGCCGCGCGCCGCCCCTGCCCACCTCCGGCCATGATTTTGGCGGCGGCGGGCGGCGGCGGTCGCCGTGCCCCCTCAGGCCGCCTTGGCGCTGTAGGTTCGTTGCTCGCGCCCGACGCGTTCTAGATCTGGATTTAAACTAAATTTGTTTACATACATTGTGTTCTTGGTGGTGCTTTAATTTGCAGGTGCAGCTTCCGGATATTGTCTCAGCGTGCCGTGATGTATGAAATTATTGAGGAATAGTTTTGGCTCTCTTCCAGACTTTCAGTTTTCGGTGTGCTTACTCCTAGTTTCGCTATGGAGATTTATATTAGATTTTGCGTTAGTATGTATTCAACAGGATGTTTGGAGTAGCTTTTAGGTTTCCAATAGATCGAAACAAACATGATTGTTTGGAGTAAATGCCTTCACTTGGGTGTAAAATTTATGCCCCTTTGTGCTTATATGACCACCTTGTGTTCTATTTTCTTCGTTTCTTGCAGTTGGTGCCCTAATTTTTGTCATTATAATTTCAAACATAGTTGTGTTTTGTCGAAATGCATGCTTTTCAGTTGCATTAAATGTTTCATTCACTCTTCCCACTGTAGGTTAATTCCTATGTTAACTGATAACTTTTTAAATCACTTCTCTCACTCCTTACACATTTAGGAATGCTTTGTTGTTTATGCTTGTTATTCTTTATTCATATGCTTAAGAAATACTTACTCGAAGAGGTAATCAATGCTTGATCAAAATTCTTGTCGTAAGAGGTAATGCTTTAGCTGGAAGTAGTTTGATTGTAGCAAGGTCATACTGTGCATTATATTCAGATGGTTCTAAAATTCATTGCACACAATGCAGAAGAGCTGGAGGTGTGCCTATTTCTGACATTAATACAACATGAGTTTTGCCATCATTTTTCCAATTGAAACCAATCAGTTACCTTGTGTTGCTAGTATTATTTCCAATGGTGCTGGTGAAATGTTAAGTGTGGAGCACTTTACTTAGTTTAAATTTGTTCTGGTGGCCACTGGGCAGTGGGGAAATCGGCTTTTGACGAGATGAGCTACTTTATTGATTGAAATCTGACCTTTTATGAATGTTTTCCAACAATTTGTAGTTTGTATGACATAAGGAATAGATTGTCACAGGCGCTCATTAAATATCCACTTATAGGGTTAACCCCTGAAAAAGAATCAAGGTTATCTTTTGCTACCTAATGCTCTTCAAACAGTTACTTCATTTTCCTTCTGCCCATTAAGAAAGCCCATTGCATCATATTTTGTGATTTCCTTCTCTTACTGCATGTCTTCGTGCTAGCTTCTTTTTTTTGATGTGTATATGTGCGGATTGTGATTTAGTTTTACAGCAGTGAGGAGAAATCGAAAGGCCGGTCTTACAGCTGCCTCCCACTCCCTCTCATGTTTGATTGATTCATTTTATCGGCCACTGGGCATGGGACGGGATGGTAGTAGCATGATGCAATTCGGCGAAAGGTTCTCTGAGCCATTCTACTATTGCTTTAGCTCAAGTTATGTTCAGTACATTTTGCTGTGTGTGGTTCTTTTGTAAGCAAAAACTGAAAAACGTATCAGATTATCGGGGTTCCTGTTCTGTGTGCAGAGACACAATAATGCATGACAAAATTTGCACATTGTGGTGTGGCATTTGTATTGATATGCTCTCCTATGAGTATGTAAATGATTATACTGTTTGTATTGATAGCTCTTCTTGAACTCACGTTTTATTTATTATTCATCTGATTCAGGTATTTTAAGTTTTTGTGGCTGGCAACCATGCAAGTTATAGCTATTTCCGAGCAAGTGGTGTGATGATGAAGCAAGGCCCATGGTGCTATCTCGTTGCAAAGCCCGTTAATGAGTCATCCTTGGGACCAGTTTGTACGCTCTATTGGGCTGAAAATGGGCCAACTTTTTTCTTGCAAATACAACAGTGGGTTCTACCTGTCAATACCTGAAGGACTGATTCACACTCCCAACATTACATGTGTCAAATCTGCAGGATTGCTATTCATAAACTGCAAATGGCCAATCAACAACTACAAGTTATACAGGCATAGTCGGCCGAGTACATCACGAAACCTTCAGTCAAATGCATTGATATGGTGGTTCTTCACGGTAATCTTCAAACACTTCAGTATTCACGGTAATAAAATCCATTGAGATCTGAAGCCGTGCGAAACAGAGCTTGATGAGTAACTTATCCGATAAGCTCGGAATTCACCTCATACTCTTTGTTCTTTGGCACAGAGGACGTGGCTGGAGTAGTTGGTTCTTCCAACAAGCAGAGATCAGCCAATTTCTCGATGTAAAATTTGGAATGTATGACAGATATTCATAATCCAAGTTCCACCATGCATAGCGATTCAATCTCCAGGGTAATGTCAACGATCCCCTCTGTGGTTAACAGCTCGCGGTTGATCATCGTTGCTACGCGGGATGAAACCTTGCAAGCCAAGTGGGTGACGACATAAATGATCGGGAGATTGATATCGTACTATGTTTTCCATTCCTGGTGTCTCCAAAGCTTATTATCACGAGCACATCAAATATAACGACAGATTCATTTGCAACTTCGATTCTTATGGATAAACAGCAGAAGAAACTATGTACTTCATGTATATATATCAGCCTACTAGGTGAATGCATTTTTATATGCACAGGTAGGCTCAGGTGGCTGTGTTCGGAATGTGAGCCTCTTGCACACGCAAAACGGAGCGACGTATTTTCTTATGATTAATTATGTATTTATTAATTTTTTAAAAATGAATTAATATAATTTTTTAAAGTAATTTTCATATAGAAACATTTTGAAAGAACACACCGTTTAGCAGTTTGAAAAACACAGCCGTTGGGAACATGAGAGAGATGAGTTGGGAAAGGTGGGGGAAGAACACAGCCGTTGTAATATATCGATCTCAGCCTCTCAGGTGAATGCATTTCTATATATACATATGCACAAGTAGTCTCAGCTAGTGAGAGGTAGCTTAGAATTAACATGACAGAATATAACGGAATAAATATGCATGTGGATGTGTACTCATTATAAGGCTGCCAAAGGATTCACAAGATTCCAAAATTCAAAAATTCAAACAACAAGATTTAATACGACTGAAAAAAATAAAGCTAAAAATAATCTTGATCTTCCTGAAAGCTAGTTGTGTGATGTGTCTGCTTGAAGCAGTCTGCAGGTTGTATCACTTAACGAATACTCCAGTCTTAGGCCGTGTTCGGTATGTAGTGGTGGGAACATATCTCTTACGGATGGAAAATGGAGCGATCTATTAGCGAGTGATTAATTAAGTATTTGCTATTTTTTTAAAAAAATGGGTTAATATGAATTTTTTGAAGCAACTTTCATATAGAAACTACTTGCAAAAAACACACTGTTTAGCAGTTTGAAAAGCGTGCATGCGAAAAGGAGAGTGGTGAGTTGCGAAAGTATAGGGAAAACACACCCTTAGTGATACTTGTTAGCTGATAAGCTCTTGAATCTTTTTATTCTTCTGATTTTTTAATTTTAAAAATAAACTCTTCCACAACTTATTTCCTTCCATAATCTCAACCTTTTGACCGCGCCAGCCTGCTTGGTGTGATAAAATAACACTGAAACGCCACACACACTGTGGTGCGACAATTTTATTCTACCACGCCGGCGAAAGTGGCGTGGCCATTTTCGGTGCCACTCCAGTCAGACTGGCATGACCAAATAACGTTGTCACGCTAGCCAGACTAACGTGATAGTGTTATTTTGTTACGTTAGTTCGGTTGGCGTGGTCAAAAGGTTCAGATCTTTATTTTTAAAATTAAAAATTAAAAGTTCAGAAAATAAAATAAAAATCTCAGCCCTTCTTTGCTTTCTTTCAATTACGTGGTGGTGAAGAACTGAAGATCTTCGAAGCCCCCTAAACCGTCATCACTTGGGATGTCCTAAGATCGTTGCAAATCCACATCCAGTGTGCATCAGTTATGGAAAACTACGTTGAAACTGGCTAACACATAGTTTTCGACATAGTTTACAAATATATATATACGGCCAATAATTAAATATTGAGAAACTGAAATTCTACTCATACAAGTCTTTTCCGCTCCATGTTACATATGTCTTCAAAGTGGTACGTCGTTCAGTAGGTAGATGCAAATTTGTTGACATTGTTTATTCTACCCCCACTGGCTCGAAAACGGCGTTCAAGCTGAATGACTGAAACTCTACTTTACTTGGAAAACGCTGCGCAGTTTGGTTATGGGTTGTTTATTAGCTGATCAAGGAACGACCACATAGGGATGGAAACTTGCCGACCGAGTGACTCACACTACTACACAAATCTCTATTGGTATTGGTTACGAACTAACTATAGGTGTCCCCGGCACCAATTAATCAGCACCTTTACCTAATTATATAGGTGCCGGGTTTAAAACCAGCACCTACGAGGTGTACGGTTTTTTAGAAAAATATCCGGCTCGGCTCCATTTGAGCCGATGGTTTGAAGCCATCAAGAATAAATTGAAAACTCCAAAAAGAGACTTCATGTTCACATTAGGGAATCAACAAATTTTACATCAGGGAGTCAGCAACTTCACTTCGTAGATCACATAATTAAACGTTCATCAAGAAGTTAACATCACAGAATCAAACATTCAATAATAATGGAGCAGTCTAAAAAACAAATCAAATGCACCAATCACAGAGGGAGGATATGCAATCGCTTGCCGGGAAGGATCGTCGCTTGCCGTCTCCGAGCTGGGGGCTGCCAGATCTCCATGCCTCCGAGCTGGTAGAGGCTGGATCTAGCCGTCCCCCGAGCCACCTGCCTCCGCAGAGGTTGAGGTCGCCTGGGACTGGCCGCCGCCGCCTCCCCCTCTTCACCAGAGGAGCGCACCGGAGAGGGAGAGGGAGAGGGAGAAGGAGCAACGCCGGATGGAGAGGGAGAGGGAGCGTGTGGTGCCAGAGGGAGAGGCGCTGGAAAGGGAGAGGGAGCGGTGCCGGAGAGGGAGAGCGTGGCACCGGAGAGGGAGAGGGAGAGGTGCCGAAGAGGAAGAGGGAGAGGGATTTACCGGCGCCGCCGCCACGCGGATCTACCGGCGACCCCCACCTCTACACTGGCTAGATCTGCGTCCTCCGCCGGAGAAGGAGAGAGCCGGTCGTCGCGCGAGGAGGACGACGACAAGGAGGAGGTGGGGAGAAGGGGGCAGGGAGTGGGGGAGGGAGGAGGCGGCGGCGGTGGAGAAGGGGAGGGGCGCCTATGCCCTATGGTGGACTAAGGCGAACGAGTGGAGGAGGAGGCGGATAAGGATGCTGCGCGGACCAGGTCAAGCCAGTGGATATAAGGCTGGCTCGGCTCGCCCGGGTCGACTCGGTTTGGTATACCGGTTTTTTAATTAACTGGCACCTATAATATATTATAGGTGTCGATTCTTTTAAAAATCCGATACCTATGGTATTGGTATCGGTTTTAATTAATAAACCGGCACCTATACCTTTTTAAAGTTATCGGTTCTTTATCTTTCCATCGTATGAACGTGGGAAAAGATCTATAGCTGTCGGTTTTAAATAAACTGGCACCTATATAACCGGTCCCTATGAAGGTTTTTTAAGTAGTGTCACCACCTGAATGTTCGTGAAGTGAAGACCATATGCTACATTATTCATCATTCCTGGTGTCTCCGCAGCCTATTATGGCATGATCGAACTCGAAAAGTAACAATCCATTCACAACTTTGATCCTCACAAATTAAAAAGCAACAAAATGATTCATATCATATACTCGCTACTGTAGAAACTATATATATACGTGCACCGTGTATATCTCAGCCTCTTAGGGAAATGGATTTTATATGCCCAGCTAGCTAGAGGTGGCTAATATAAGAATTGACAGGACTAAAGAGTAACAGCTAGTAATATTTTTTTAGTTTCAAAATAATAATAATAATTCTAGGCAAAATGTATATATGGATCTATGCAATAAATATTCCGTGAAGCTCAAGATGCTCATTGATTTTTAAGGCTGCAAACTGACGCACATAATTAATAACCATCTTTTAAAAAGAATTGAAAGATTTAATATATATGGAGTACTACTTAAAATGTGTGCGACGTGTGTGCAGCAGGGTTCATCGTTTTCGGTATTTTTGTATCAGAGGGTGCCGATATACCGAAATTTCGGTCTGAAATTATTTGAATTTTCAAACAGAATTTGATTAAATTTGAATAAATATTGCCAAATTCACAAAAAGATGAAAATACTAAAAATTTCGGTCGAAATAATATCATATCGGGATTCGGGAGGTCCGATAGAACGAAAATTTTGTTCCGAAATTTTGAACACTGGTGTGCAGTGCGCACTGATTCACCAATAACCAAGTTCACGAGTCGAGTAGTACGATTGGCTCTAGTTTCTCCAAAATGGATTGGCAGGTTAATTGGCACGCCGTATAATTAATTATAATCCTTCAATTCTTCCAAAAAAAAATCCTTCAATGATTGCATCACCATGAATGGGAAGATTCTAAAGCTTGGGGTACATCACCATGCATTCTAGTAAGGGGCAACTAAAAGAACTGTAGAATTGAAACATGAATGGGGATTCACTATGCATTTGGATCAGACCCACAGAGTTACCATTATGTTCCCCATCCATTTTCCCATCAACTTTTCTTTTTTCAGCATGTGGTGAACTACCCGGGGCCTCAGTACACGAACATTGCAAGCTTGTTATAACCATACCCCTAATGCCTTCCAAGCCTATGGTGTTAGATTTAATTGGATAATTGGTCCATTTAAATCAATTAAATCAAATAAATTCCAAGGTTCATTATGCTAGGAGTTTATGTGTGTTCATTCTCTTATGGGATATCAATGGGATGAAGAGGTTTTTTAGAATTAATCCATTTGATTAATGAATTGGTAATCTATATCAATTACTCCTAATTGATGGTTGGTTGATGGTGGTGTAGTTGAGGAGTTGATGACTAGTTGATGACAATTAGTTACTCTATTCCTCTTCCTATTCCATCACTCTCTTACTCTTCATCTTCCTTTTTTCTCATATAAAACGAGAATGGATTTGATCTCCCGAAAAAGAAGAACGACACACTTTTCGTCCATTTCCACGATTGTTGCTGCCACGGTAATCCCATCCCGACGAGTGTGTGCACACGCATTGGGAGAGTAGGCCTCCGAAACCACACCCTGCTGCGATGTTTGCACGGACGGGCGGGCGATCAGGTTTTTGGGGAGCGCAAGGCGCGACTACTCACTATTCGTCAACGTCTACTTCATCTTCATCAACATGTCGACGGGTGGAGGCGTGAATGGTGGACGAAGCGAGAACGACAATACCAATGGAGGCAACAGCAACAATGCCTCATCTTCAGGAGCGTTTTCTGGGTACATTACTCTATTCACATTAGTGTTAAATATTTTACTAGATGATGCTATTACTGTTATTAGCATGTTCATATTTAGCACTATAACTGATCATTTCGTTTTTCACGTGTCATGTATATTATCTTGTTTTTCTAGATTAAAATATGCCGAATTATGACCATATTTCCAACATATGGTGCTATTAAGCTAGCCATCGATCGTTAGTTGAATTAATATCTCTACCCAGTAAACTGTGATGAAACATACAATGGTTATTTATCTGTCACTCAAATGGTATAATTTTTTAAAAAAAATCAATTATATAGATAATATATCAATCCATGAACATGTAAGTTCAAATTTAACTTTTATATAGCACAATGAAAAAATAAATTTAACAGCGAATATATATTAACTAGTTGTAGTTTAATTTTTTTAATAACTTGTAAAAGTTGAATTTTAACTTGCATGTTTGTGAAGTGCTATACCACATATTAATACATATTCTCAAATATTTTTAAATTTTTTATAACTATTTGAGTGACACACAAATAAAGAGGAGACAACATCTTAAGAGTTTAAAATAAATTGTCCTACCTGTTGTCATCATCGACCATATATATGCCAGCAGCTTAATTTTGTCGTCACTATTCAGAAGTTCATATCTTATTTTATGTTTTTGACAACGGCCGGAACCAGTATTTGTATATGAATATATGGAGAGAACTCACCAGGGTGTTGGTGATTGAGATATTGTTGTTGATTGCACCAATCGCGGTGGAGTATACTGGCAAAACTAATTTGTTACCTTCTTAAAGAACACCAGGATATATGCTTGTGCTAGCTGGACAGTTGACCTTCACTGAGTATGTCGACTGGCTACGCATAATCACAGATGAACTATATATGATTGATCAATGATTAATTAACTGGCCGGTCAAACATTTCCTCTTAATTTGTCCTGATCATCCAAGACTGACCATGCTCTTCTTCCGGCGCTTGTTAACTAACTCTCCCCTCTCCTCGATCATCAAAGCGATCGCCATTGGCAAGCTGATTGATTGGCCACGATGTACAGCAACTTCAAGGAGCAAGCAATCGAGTACGTGAAGCAGGCGGTGCAGGAGGACAACGCCGGCAACTACGCCAAGGCGTTCCCGCTCTACCTGAACGCCCTCGAGTACTTCAAGACCCACCTCAAGTACGAGAAGAACCCTAAGATCAAGGAGGCCATCACCGCCAAGTTCACCGAATACCTCCGCCGCGCCGAGGAGATCCGCGCCATTCTTGACGGCTGCTACAGCGGCGGCGGCGCCTGGTCTAGCTACGTCACCGCCGCTACACGACATGATCATGTGGACGGCGGCGACTCCGAGCAGGCCAAGCTGAGGGCCATGCTCAGCTCGGCCATCGTCACGGCGAAGCCGAGCGTCAAGTGGAGCGATGTCGCCGGCTTGGAGAGCGCCAAGAAGGCGCTGCAAGAAGCCGTGATATTGCCTTTCAAGTTTCCAGGTGAGAGATATTTAGGGATTGTTCAGTTTGTTGCCGAAATTAACCTTACCAGAAATTTTGGCACACTTTGGTGTAATGAAATTTTCGCAACGTTGAATACCAAAATTTGGTAGAGTGGTAATGACGAGAGTGTATTTATTTTGTTACCATACTAAAATTTAGTAACACCTGTAATTAGTAGGGTTGAAAGTTGTAACAAAGTGAACAAACCCATAAAGCCTTATCCTATCTTCTTTTTTTTCTTTGAGCAAATTTCATAGAATTGTACTAATTAATGTTTTGTTACATTATCTGTTTGCTGCTTATTTCTGTTTCAAGTTTTAATGTTGAAAAGTTTGAAATTTAATTTGATTTTACATATTGGAGATGATATTGCGTACTTTAGGCAAGCGAAGGCCATGGAAAGCTTTTCTATTGTATGGTCCACCAGGAACTGGAAAGTCTTATTTGGCTGAAGCTGTTGCAACCGAGGTTGATTCAACATTCTTCAGGTCACAGCAGCATCCATTATAGTTTACCATATGTATTTCTCTTTATTTTCTTTGCTGCTACTGCTAGTGCAGTATGCTTTGTTCTTTTTTTCCGTTTCATGTTGTGCTAATGATTTTGGTTTTCTTGCAGCATATCTTCATCAGACCTTGTTTCAAAATGGATGGGAGAAAGTGAGAAACTAGTTGCTAATCTTTTCCAGATGGCCCGTGAAAATGCTCCATCCATTATATTCATCGATGAAATCGATTCTTTATGCGGCCACCGTGGAGAAGGTAATGAAAATGAAGCTTCCCGGAGAATCAAGACTGAACTTCTTGTGCAAATGCAGGTGAGTTCTTGCATCCTATACTATGAACCTTCCAGTCATATGCCTGACTATGATCTGGGCTAGATATGCTCTATACTTAGGAAGCTAATTGTTATAATTAAATTGTTTACATACCCTTTAATTTGTACCATACTCACATCTCCTTTTTCTTTGATAAATTAAATGTAATGTCCAGGGTTTCGATAATAACGATGATGAAGTTCTGGTTCTTGCTGCTACAAATATGCCACATGTTCTGGACCAGGTTTCAGAAAACCTTGTCAATATTATTCTTCGCTATTTTTTTAACAATGGAAGTTTTTATTCTTCACTATTTACATTTTTAAAAACTGCATTATACAACTTGTCGATTCGTTATCTCAGGCTATGCAGCGACGGTTTCACAAATATATCTACATTCCCCTACCTGACTTGAAGGCAAGGGAACATACTTTTAAGGTGCAAAAACTAATATATGTGCAATGCAACTTTTTAAAAAAAGAATTGTTACGTTCTATCATGGCAAATAATTAATTAATCTAATCAAAGCTTGGGACCTTTTAATTCATCCAGATCCACATTGGGGACACACCACATAGCTTAACTGAAGGTGATTTTGAGAGCTTGGCCTATCAAACAGAGGGGTTTTCTGGTTCAGATATTGCTGTTTGTGTAAGTATATACTAGTATATACTTCTCATTGATATGTGTATGATCGTCTAGTAGCAGAGATTGGAGATATAAACCATTTACAATCTTCATTATGTAAAAAGAAAACTTGACATGTGTATGTATGTGCTCTATATTGCTACATCCATTTTTCTTGCAACAGGTGAAGGATGCGTTGTTTCAACCTGTGAGGAAAACACAGGATGCCAAGTTCTTCATCAAGGCAGACGATGACACGTGGACGCCACGTGAACAGAGTCAGCCTGGCTCCATACAAACCACCATGCAGGAACTCGCATCCAAAGGTTTTGCTGCTAAGGTAAAGAAATGATCAATCAATGATGCCATTTCCCTCCAATTAAACTTACTGAATTTTTTTCTACGTTGAATCATCGAATATTTGTAAATGTGTGATTATTGTATGGGTGTAGATTCTTCTTCCACCAATCTCAAAGATAGATTTCGATGAAGTGCTCGTGAGGCAGAGACCAACGGTGAGCAAGAAAGACCTAGTGGTGTATGAGAGGTTCACACAAGAGTTCAGTGAGGAGGAGATGTTTATTTCCCATCTATCTAATGAAAAAACACAATCTCATATTGTACCTTTCAAAAAAAGTGAGGAGACATTGACGATGCAGAAGAAAATGAAATCCCCTATGAGGAATTTTCTTAATGTATGGGCTAAAGCATGCGGTTGTGCTAGTACAATTTGAAGTATGTATAAAATGAAATAAAGATAAGGGCAATAAGTTAAGAAGATGTGTGTTGCACCATATCTGTACGTCAAAGTGTAGAGAATGAAATATACATATAGATGCATACATGGTAGATCATTTACATGATTAATTGTTGCTTTCAGTACTACTGAAATAATTGTTTGTTGGTCATATATCCATGAAGAAGGAAATCATTATTTGTCTTTAAATAAAAATATTTTCTATTATTATTAATAGCTAGAATCTAACCTTGCCAACTAGACAATCTTGCTAAAACGGGACAACGGCATCACCATTAGATCCATGGTGAAGGACGGTGATGGAGGAGCCGATGCGGATGGGCGACAGTGGAGGAGAAATGGTGGAGAGAAAGAGGGTCCGAGAGGCATCTCCACTGCGCCACCCCGAGGTCCTCGTCCTTCCCTACGGCATCTTTCCTCCCTTGCCACCCCCAAG
Source organism: Oryza punctata (assembly GCA_000573905.2). Lineage (NCBI taxonomy): Eukaryota > Viridiplantae > Streptophyta > Magnoliopsida > Poales > Poaceae > Oryza > Oryza punctata. Next base: position 1,860,302 of record CM002488.2, on the reverse strand, counting down.
TAGGTCCAACATGGTCTGAGCTCGCCGCGGCAATGGCTTAATGTCATGGGCTCCCTCTTCACCACATGCTCCCTCCACTGTCCTCGCCGTCTTGCATGTCGACACCTCTGGGGGTTGAACGGCGCAATGGGATAGACGGGCCATACTTCTCCGGCGGGCCATCGTACCTCTCTTCCCTTCCCCCTCCCCACCATCGTCGGAAGATGCACGGCCACCGCGATGCGGCATGGCCAGATCCAGCCTCACCCTATTCCTCTCCGTCCTTTTCATGCCGCTCGTGAAGGATGGGAAGGCCCCAACATTGGCGAGCCATCTTCATCGGTCGTCCCCTCCATCGGAGAGAGAGATAAGGGGGGAGAGGGAGGGAGAGAAAGGATGATATGCGGGCCACACACTGTGATTGACGTTTGAGCTCAATATATTCTTTTGATTTGTTTTTGAAATTGCCAAGACATGTGTGTCCTATTTAGTTTTTTCTGATTATGATTCCATGTAAACATCAAGTAGGACGAAGACTAAGTCAATGTATCAAAGTCACTATCAATATATTGACAGAATAATTTTACACCGTTTTTAATAGTTTGATAAGTCGTTATACCTAGTTTTATATGGTTAAGGGGTATAAATTTTATTCGACCAAAGGTTGATCGATCCACATTGGACTTTTTCCAAGGCAGAAATCAATAGCATGATGCTTAAAAATCATTTGGGCCTCCGGAATGGGATCGCCGCGAATGTTTGGTGGCCTAAATGAGGGGTAAACGGTAGTGGGCCCACGTTGAGGCCCAAAATTTTGTTTGGAAAATGCTGCATTCATTGACATGTGGTGTCCACCTGTCGGTCTCTCATCTCATACTCTTCTCCTTCCTCCTGGCAACATCAGAGGCTCGGTGTGGTGCATATCAACATTTTACACGAAATTTTTTGTATACTAGTGGCATTCTCAAATCATCTTTTGGTTGATGTAAAAAAACGCAGTGATTTGTTCAAACGATCGACGAACGGTTTGAATATTTCAGAATCAGGAGTTGTTGCGGCGAACTTCTCCTCGTCGTCGTCGCCGTCATTCTTCACCTTCGTCATCTCCATCATGCACCGATCCCTCGCCGCCTTTCCGAGCATCGTCAGTAGCCGGCCGGTGACTTGTCGCGGAGCTCCTCCATGAGGCGAGCGAGTTAAGCGCGGAAGCAGCGCGGCGCGGGCCTCGACGGCGGATGCATGCGCGCGCGCGCCTTCCGCAGGTGCGCCCTGGGCATGGCGGTGGGGTCGAGGTCGGCGGCCCTGCCGGCGTCGGCCGCGGCCGCGGCAGCCGCGAAGTTGCCGTCGTCGATGGCGTCCGTCCGTGAACAGCAGCGCGCGCCGCCTGTCCGAAGTTGTCGCCGACGTACGTTGTCCATGGCCTCTCTCTCTGCACTCTACTACCAGCTCGATCTCCATGGACGCCACGCGCGGGACAAGCAAGCTGTACAAAGAGAGGACATGAAAATAAATTCCTATCCTTGTACTATACACAAACACTCGGATTCAGTCTTATGCATAGTACAAAGAGAGGAATTATTTCCATAGAAATCTAATAAGATTGAAACCAATGCAACAAAGTGTCCCATATGCATGCTTGCTGCTCGACGTCATATGCACAAGAAATGAAGCAATTAATGATCGATGTAATTTGCTAGTAGCAATTATTATTAAATGTTCGCTGTGTAACAGTTTTATCCGTATTATTAGTTGATCCATGGTAGTTGGTAGTATTAAGAAGTTAAACTATGCTCTATTTATTCCATCGCTATATGGATTGCGTTAAGACTAAAAAACACGGTTTGCACGTGCGGCAAAGCCGCGTGCGTTGGCGTCGCGACGGGTCAATCGGGCGGGGTTCGTCTTTGAGACCGCAGGCCACAGCAACCCGTGTGCTTTTTTCAGCTTACACCTCTGCTTATCCTGTATTTCGATGCTAGCTACTTTCTTTGTTTCATATTGCAGGATATTTTGGGTTTAAAATAGATTCATTCGTAAACCTATATATGTACTTTATATATGTATCCAAAATAATATGAATGTTGGTGAATCTAGATAAAAATGTACTTTTTTAGAGCATCGGTGAAGTGCACTATATCATCAGATACCAACTACCATATTAGACGAAGTGCACTACATCACTCGGTACCAACAACATGAAATCAACATCTTTTGACATGCGCCGATGAGCCAGGTGATTGTAACATATATTTTTTTGGTATGGACAACATGGCAAGAACCACACATCAAGATTGGGATGGTTGCAATTCAAATATAGCCATATATTCCCTCTTTTCTAAAATGTAAATATTTCTAGCTATAAATTTAGACAATTGTATATTCAGATTCACAGAAAAAATATTATATTTTAGGACGTGTAATATTAGTTAAGACAAACATATATTATTTGGGTTCTGTTAACGTAAAAACACAATGGTCTGGAAGATCTACTTAGTTCCAGTGCAGATCCAAAATAATGATGAGATGCAAGCGTGCCAGTCAGTTTGATTATGCAACTGACAAGATATGTAAACAACAGATAACAGAGCAAATCAGTTGACAAGCTGATGGAATAGTTACAGCCGATGTCAGTATCTAAACGATTAGATAAAGAATGAAATCTTTATTGTCATCGGCTAAAACCAATCCGTGAGTAATCCTTGTAAGCCGATGCAACGTCCATATAACTCATCGGCTGAAACTCTGATGAAACCCTTATTGGCAATCAAGAAGTAGGTTAGAGATTATGGTTCTAAGCACGACTTAGTAGATCAAACTTAACCGATGCAGACACTAAGTATGAAAATAAACATAATATTTAGACGATCAAACCTTTGACTAATTTTCAGGGTAGTGGATACATTATATAATCTAAGCCAACAAAGTAATCTAGACGATATCGACAAACCCTAGATGGAGATCGGCCGATACAAGTAGAAAACATTATCAATCTGGATTGTATAACGTATATGATAATTCATCGGCTAGCACTTCGATAAAACATTAGCATCAACCTATCAGTTTAACAAGATTTATATCATCAACAACAATCTAGTAGGTCGAAGCTAACCGATGCAACATGAGATTGTATATGATAATCTAATACTTGATGAACCGATAGATTTGTCTAATGTGATGTATATAACAAATCTATTTAAAACAAGATTGTAGAGATATATCGGCTAAGACAAGAGCATACCTAACCGAGACAGTCCCAACTAAACCGATGCGTCTCTAAACACAATACAATTAAAATAGAATTGAAATATCATGTAGGCAAATATATCAACCGAACCAGAACGATCCAAGAGATCGAAGCGATGCTGCCTTGAACAACACCAATGTAGCCGATATATTCACCAGAGCCGGGGGAACGTAGGACTTACCCTTTCGTCGAAGATCGAAAGTCGATGCAACACCGGTGTCAGGTGCCAAGTTCCACTTATTGATAAGTAAAACCTCGGAAAAGAGGATGACGATGTGCCGAGAGTAGTTTTATTGATCAAGAGATAATTTACGGGGACTCTGTGTGTACATATTTATACCCATGGGTAGATACTAGTCCATATCGGACACAATACAAACTTTTCTAAAGATAAATGGAAAAACATAAAGTTCTTATCGGACACTAAACACACTTTCCTAAATATAAAAGGAAACTAACAAACTCTTTCTAATTAACAGATAAACCGCCATGTCGCACTCTTTTGGATAAACTTCTTTCAATTAACCTATATGCTTAACCGAATCCATTAAGAACACAACCACTGACGACTTGATAATAACCATCCGTCGATTCAAGACTCTAAAGCCAATACTGATTCTAAGCTGATGATGATTTTGAGGCTTATTAAATTTCATCGTTAACAGGTTCCAACCCAAATAAATACATTCCCTCGAAAGGAAAAAAAAAACTAAGGAACAATAATTTAGACCTAAATTTCCTTTGTCGTAAATACCCTATTCCGAGATGATTAAGCTAAATCACTTGGACTCAACCCAATATATTACAGAAGGTCTTCTCTCCAAATAAGCAATCTAAGGAAGGACATATAAACCTAAAACTTCCAAACACCAAAAATTTCTCTCCTCGAAGATCCATCCAGTAAATAAAAAATAAAAATAAAAATAAAAATAAAACAAAACTAAAAAAAAAAGAGGAAAAGAAAACACGCTTCTCTTTTCCTTTTTTTCCCCACTTCGTCTTCCTCCCCCTTTCCTCTTCTCCTCGTCTTCTCCTCCCCACCGCGTCAAACCCCACCCCGAAGCAACCGCCGCCGCCGCCGAATCCGTCACCGGCGACCCCAATCCGCGCCGCCCGTGGCCGATCCCCTCTCCGATCCGCCGTAATCCGGCCGCAAAAGGGGAGCGCGCGCGCGGCGGCGACGCCTTCGACACCCGCCCCCGATGTACAGCAACTTCAAGGAGCAGGCGATCGAGTACGTGAAGCAGGCGGTCCAGGAGGACAATGCCGGCAACTACGTCAAGGCGTTCCCGCTCTACATGAACGCACTCGAGTACTTCAAGACCCACCTCAAGTACGAGAAGAACCCTAAGATCAAGGAGGCCATCACCGCCAAGTTCACCGAGTACCTCCGCCGCGCTGAGGAGATCCGCGCGGTCCTCGATGAGGGAGGTGGGGGTGGTGGTGCCAACGGCGGCGACGCGGCCGTCGCCACGCGGCCCAAGACCAAGGGTAAGGACGGGGAGGGGGGTGGGGATGATTCCGAGCAGTCCAAGCTGAGGGCTGGACTCAACTCGGCCATCATCACCGAGAAGCCGAATATCAAGTGGAACGATGTCGCTGGCCTTGAGAGCGCCAAGCAGGCGCTGCAGGAGGCCGTCATATTGCCTGTCAAGTTCCCACAGTTCTTTACGGGTGAGCTGCTGCTGCTGCAAGGAAAAGCAGTATCTTTTCATTCTCCTTGTTGTAGAGTATGAGATGATTGCAATTGGTGGTGGATCCGATCGTATAGGCTATACATGGATATTGATCTTGATAAAAAACGGATAGGGCGAGTATCGTTGGTTGCCAACGTTAATCATTCCGTGTTGATGTTGCTTGGTGTGCAGGGTTAGCTCCATAATTACTGTAGTTTGTTTGTAGATGACTGTTTGGGTGTTTATTATGGTTCAGAGTCCACTTCTAGAGGGTGCTGGGTGCAACTATTATGTTGTGTAGTTTTGATGGATGCAGGGAAATCTTGAAAATTACATCCTAGAGGATTGCTAAAAGTGATATTAACATGATCTTGTACTACATAAACAATATGGAGTAAAACCATAATTTTGCAGCTAGTAGTTTGAATTATAAGACAGTTATGGAAAAAGGGAAAAATGCTGCTTTAATGATAGGTGCATAGGTTCTTACAGTATAATCTATAATCATGCAGCAAGTTATTAGCTTCACATACATTCAATTGTTTAATCTAGCAAACATTTAGTCTCAAATATGAAGGGTCTGTTTTCCTTGTGCGTCTAGTGACCTTCTTAATGACTTATAAACTACAGTAAGTGCATTTTCTAAGCAGCTGCTAAGATACAAGTACCGTTGTTCTCAAATCTCAACCATTGTTCAAGTGTTCATAACTAACATCTTTCGTATCTTCTTTGCTACATGATAATTTTCTCCATGGTAAACAACGATTGTAAAAAAACGTGTGCATGAAAACTCATCCGTAGTCTAGAAATCTGGTGTTGCTAGCTATTTTATACTAATGGAGATTTCTTTCTTTAGGTAAACGGAGACCATGGAGGGCTTTTCTTTTGTATGGTCCACCAGGAACAGGAAAGTCTTATTTGGCTAAAGCTGTTGCAACTGAGGCTGATTCTACATTTTTCAGGTAGTTATACCCTCATATATATCTATATATTTCAACTACATATCTTGACAATAAATCCTCCCTCTTACTAATTCCATTACTAAAACTCAATGACATGGTGCCTTTTACGTTGGTGCCTTGGTTATCTGTTCAGTGGAGTTGTGTGTTAAATTAACATTCTCCCAACATCCCTAACTCTTTCGCTGCTACGGTGCTACCTCACTACATGTGCATGTTCTGAAACTGTAATTTGTATCATGATATGCTCTCTTTTTTCAGTGGTATTGAACAGCAATCAAAATACTTATGTTTTTGTGATTCCATTTTGCACTTTTGTATGTACTCAAGGGTTTATTGTATTCCTATGAGCTATTCAAAATTCATCCAGCATTTTCCTTTGGAAAGATTATATTGAGCTGTTGATACTTCCTGCTGATACTGTAGTAGTTTTGCAGTTCATGCCTTGGGGTATCATTAAGGCTCTGAAAAACTTCCAAGATTCCTTCTCTAAGTGGCAATAACTAGTTAGTCTTATTTTTTCATGCAACAATTTCTCTTGTTGATTTTTTCTCTATATTTTTTAATAAAGTTCTAGTTATGCAACTGTTATCATCAATATTTATGAAGCTGCATGTATTCTCTGTATAAATGTATGGATAATGATCAGAATTAAATAGCTTGGAACACCAGTAGCGCCTTGACTCCTTTCTCTGGATAAGCTAATGTCCTGATTGGCTGATTCAGTAGTTGCCCCATTGCTGCAGACCTGCAGTGACATTCTTGGTGTCTAGCCTATAAGAATGTTTCTAAGCAGCTACCTTTTTCCTGAAAGAATGTATGATTGATGCAGTCAAGTGAGCTTTTTTTCTCAAAAAGAAAACATTTATGGAAAACTATGAAAGCTGTTTCTTGCAAGGTGTGTCCTATTAATAGCAGCTATTACATAACTACTTTTGGTTTGGTCACTTTTCATGTGTGCAATATAAGCGATTTTTAAGCCATCAACATCCCAAAGCTTAAAGCAGATACTCGTTTTACACATGTTGTATATCGAGTCCGATTCATCTTTCTTTGTCTTTTTATAGATTTGTTTATTATTAGTACATATCTAACACCTGTGTTGTAATGATACCATGCATAACATAAAAACAGCTGTTGTTTTTACTTCCTCCATTTTTTTTCTTTGACGGTTTTGAACTAACCAATGTCAAATAAAAGAAATGGAGGGAATACTTATTTTGCTGGGAACACGTGTGGTTTCCTTGACATATAATAGCTAATGCGTATGTTTATAGAGGAACTGGTAGTTTTGATGGCATGATGCTCTGGCACATTTTTCTGGTTTTCAAATATGTTTAAACATTCTCTAGCAATTATTACTCCTGATCTGAATAATTTTTGTGCATTCATTTTTCGCTGCTAGCATTAGTTGTCCTACATGCTATGCTTATCCCTTGATGGAACTATAGAGATGTAGAGCCAAAATTTTTTATTTATAATAATCTATAATCCTAACATTAAGTAATTAGTAAATTAGTGGTTTTATTTAGCAAAATAGTAAGGACACTACTGGTCATAGCATCCAGGTGTGGACGCTTTTACAAACGGTGTCTGTCTGTGGACGCTGTAACAAACTGCGTCCATCGGCTCGTGCGACCTAATGCTCCCTGGCCAAGTCCACAAAGCATATTAGGTTTACTCGACCTGACACAAGCACCGGCTGCCGCTGTTCTCCTTTGTCCTCCATCGCTGCAGTGTGGCAGCCTCAGTCACTGTTTACAAATTTCATACAAATGTTTACATGTTCATGCCATAGACGAAATAATCATGCAACACATATTTCCCTGTAATTGGAATAAGAATCTCAACATTTATCCTTGGCAGCAGCAAAGGAGAGGATTTAACTAGTTCTAGTTGCTATAGTTGATACTAGAATTTCCATGATATACTTGAGTTTAGAAACAGAGATTTCTAACATAAATGGTCTTAATAATTGTATAACGCCTGCTAAACTATATAAATGCCCCTTTATCAGCCTGTTCTTTAAAACGCAAAACATAGCGGAGAGGCTAGACTTACCTTGTAAACTGCCTTCAGAAGGCCACAATGATCTTTATTTAGAACAATAGCACAGACTGTTGCTCAATCCTTACACTGTACCAAAAACAGTTGAGCGATCACTTATCAGTCATCACTGAAATATAGGCGAATAACTAATATTGGTTGCAGGTTGAATACTAAAGGCAATATTTGAAATGTAATGGCCTTCTGAAGTTCTGATTATCATTGTAATATCAAATTCAGTGTGCAGAACCAGGTTCTTATCCATTAAATGGAATTGTGGCCTGCGTAACAGGACATTGCTCAGATATAAGTTCATGTTTTCTACTTGGTTCCAGTCAGAACTCATAAAACTCCCTAGCCGGCTAGCCCCCACTTCTTTTTGTTTGCCAGAAACTGGCTGGTTTGTGGAGTTTAGCTGTAAAGCTAGAAATTACTCGGTATCTTTCTGAATAAATTCTGATTTGGTCAAAATTTGGTTTAGTCTGGGACAGATTGATGTTCAAACTAGGCAGAGAATCTTGCTGCCCAGAACAGTTTGACATGAAAATGTTGATTTCGACATATTTTCTAACCCTTGGTGCTGATATCAAAATGGATTTGAGTTTAGAGCATATGATATGGTAGTTGTAATAATGTAGTATTACCGGACCAATGAACATTTTACACAGCCACTTCCAATGCATGCTAAAAGAAAGTTCATGAGACAGTCCTGTAACAGTTGATGGTCTATCATGTATGCATTGATCATTCAATTTTGCTAGCAATTCCTAAGTAATAAAAAAGTCAGGTCTTTTCTAATCCTACCACTAGAGATCTGTAGCTAGACCACACAGGCAGTTTGTATTCACTGTTGACCACACAATTCCTCAAAGATTGAGTTACATGCGATACCTATCTAGCAACACCACTTGTGATCATTGTGTGATTATTACTGGGAGTGGCTACAGTTCAACGATTATTTATGTGGTTTCTCATGCCACAGCTGAATGCAAGTTTACAATGATATGCAGACATTTGTGAGAAAGAGAAACTGCAGTATTCCTTTTCTTGTACTTGATTGCTCCATGATGTTGCCAATGATCAATGTGTACCATATTCATTTGTATTGCTTGCGCAATATCTTTTATTATGTTTCATTTAATTTGTTTCCTTTATGCAGTATATCTTCATCAGACCTTGTATCAAAATGGATGGGTGAGAGTGAAAAACTAGTTGCAAACCTTTTCCAAATGGCTCGAGAAAACGCTCCTTCCATTATCTTCATTGATGAAATTGATTCTCTATGTGGTCAACGAGGAGAAGGAAATGAGAGTGAAGCTTCTAGGAGAATCAAAACTGAACTTCTTGTGCAAATGCAGGTGAGTTTCAGGTTATATTATTAACTTTTTCTTAATCAGGTGCCTGCTACCTGAATACTTTTAAATGTTTACTTGGACGTGTTATTCTTAGAATGGTAATGATTCTGAAAGTTCAGAGCTTCAACTGGAGGTTGCACAAAATGCTGTTATATTTGAAAAGGAAAAAGTCCAAATACCCCCCTAAACTTTGATTGAAAGTCCATCTAGCACCCTGAACTATGAAACTGGACATCCAACCCCCTAAACTGTACAACACCATTCATATAACACCCTAAGGTGGTTTTGCATTGTGGTTTTTATCTAATTTGCATATACGTTGGATGAGTTTATCGATGACATATGACATATATGTTAAGGGCTTATTCGTTTCAAAGGATTTGTAAAGGAAAAGTACAGGAATATGCAATCCTTTGGAATGGGCACTACACTGTCATTCGTTTCAAAGGAATGCACCAAAGGAAAAATTCCTATCCCTCCACTTTTAGGGGGAAAACAAAGGAAAAAAATAATCCACTGCAACCCAATGTTTTTAATCCTTTGGATTGTTCGCTACACAACCATAGGAAAATTTCCTATGTTTTTCAATCCTTAGGTTTGCACATGTATTCCCATACTACTCCTACATTTTTTCCATTCCTACGTTTTGAAAATCCTACAAACCGAATGAGCCCTAAAATCTCCACCTAAATCTTTCTTTTTTTTACCTAATTTTGTTAGCTCTCCCTTACAAACGAATGTTGATATAATATTAATATGATGTCGTGAGAGAGTATAAATTGATGACCGGGGTTTGATGATACGTGAATATGTGGTACTAGCTATTCATAATCACTCTTTTAAGCTTCCAATTATGTAAAACCACCATCCAAAACCACCAAAGGGGGTAATATAAATGGTGTTGCAAAGTTTGGGGGGCTGGATGTCTGGTTTCGAAGTTTAGGATGTTAGACAGACTTCTATCCAATGTTTAGGGGGATATATGGACTTTTTCATTGTATTGTTTGTTAAGGATCAAGTTATTGAAACAGTTCTTCGAACTTGTATATTTGAGGGGCAAAAGGGAGATGGTATATTTTCATTTCACATTTTAGTCCTAAGATTTGTTGCCACACTGTCTGGCTAATACTGGAGTACTGGACCAGCTACTTCCTCTAATACCATAGGTTTCTAGTACCAAGTCCAAATAGAGTTGTACTAGTATCATGTGTCTTACTAGTTAGGAATATTAGCCAGGTCAGATCTGAAGCTATTCCATCCAGATTTGGAATCATAAAAGTGAAAACGTGCTAAATTTCCAAGTAGGTCAGATGCAAATTGGCTGATTAGTTGCTTTCTAGATACATGACTTGGCCATAATAATTGAGTACCACATTTGATGGGCTTCAAATACTGGCCATCTTTTCTTAGAACATATGTAACATGTTATTCCTTTTTATCTGAAGCATTCCATGGTTTGTTAAATTATTTAGATGCCCTTTTTGTTACACCCAACTTACTTACCTTTTGCTTTGCTTCGCTGGTAAATGTCCAGGGTGTTGGCCATAATGATGACAAAGTGCTGGTTCTTGCAGCTACAAACACGCCATATGCTCTAGACCAGGTTTAAGATCTATGAAACTGTGTTGCACCATTTAGAACACTCTCAAAATCCTCTCGTTCCATTGAACAATTTAGTGCTTACTTAAATCCATTATCTCAGGCTGTGCGCCGGCGCTTTGATAAACGTATTTACATTCCGCTACCTGACCTGAAAGCAAGGCAGCATATGTTTAAGGTGCATAATTGTCCAATTCAGTTTCAAGAAAATTGTCATGTTCTGTTGTTACAATCTTTGGCTGAGGGCAAACCTTTAATTTATCCAGGTCCATCTCGGGGATACACCGCACAACTTAAATGAAAGTGATTTTGAGAGCTTGGCTCGTCGAACAGACGGGTTTTCTGGTTCAGATATTGCTGTTTGTGTAAGTTGTTTTCTGCAACTTTCGCATTTATCCATGCTCTGTTAACATATACTGAAATCTTGTTGCTCTTTTTTCTTTCAACAGGTAAAGGATGTGTTGTTTGAACCTGTGCGCAAAACACAGGATGCCATGTTCTTCTTTAAGGCGGATGGTGATATGTGGATGCCTTGTGGACCAAAGCAATCTGGTGCAGTACAAACAACCATGCAGGAGCTCGCATCCAAGGGCCTTGCAGCAAAGGTAAGATTGATTGACATTTCCTCCACTGCGCATGTTAGAAGGGGCATCTTATGATTAGTAAGATTTATTTCCTGTTATGTAGATCCTTCCACCACCGATCTCAAGGACAGATTTTGAGAAAGTCCTCGCCAGGCAGAGACCGACAGTGAGCAAGAAAGACTTAGAGGTGCACGAAAGGTTTACAAAAGAATTTGGCGAGGAGGGTTGACAAGATCATGCGCACTCACTTATGCATAGCTGCTCCACAGAAATGTATATTGTTTATGACTTCGATTGTTCTGGTTGGAAGTTGGATTCACAGATTTGTACAATTGATAGCCTAACTGATTAATTACAACCTGTTTATTGCGTTGGGCTATCATTGTGCCTCCGTTGTCAACTTATTTCATTTTTATTGTCACTTATACTTGAAATTTTCCACAAGTGTATTAATTAAGGAATAATATTTAACGTGGAGCTCTTGTGGTGCAGCTTGTATAGTTTGTTCTCCTCTTGTTTCTTATTCCTGTCATTTTTTCGTTTTACTCGGTGCTTATTCTTTGCTCAAGTTTTATTTGTCCTCCAATCAGGTAAGGTATTCAACACAAACGATCTTTTTTTGTTCATGTAAGTTTGGTACTGGACTAAGTACTAGTAGCAATTCGTTCAATTCTACCAGACAGTCTCTGTTGAATGCTACACGCTGGTTCTGAATGTTTTGGTGCTCTTCATCTGATCAATAAAGCTGTTGTACTAACTTGTAACTTACCACTAACATATGGAATCAACTGTCATCATTTCATCTGACGTGCTTTGTACTGAACATGTCTGATACGGTCGGGTTGGCCTCATCAGGGTCTGATCATAATACTAGTTTTGTCCAAACTTGCTTGGAGTAAAATTCATTCGGTTTCTCACTGAAACGTACTGAACCTGAACTTTTGACAGGCCGGTTGCTGGAGGCCCGTGATTCTGCAGTGCAAAACCCATCATACGCGTGCACTACTAGGTACCTGCACGGCTGCACTGTCAAGCATGTGAGGCAGCAATGTAATTCAGCCAATCCAGCTGGGACATCCGTCTATCAGGTACAACGTAGTACTGGCACGGCTCGTACTCGTGCAAACTATAGACGCCAAACTGTTCTTTCAAATGGGCCAAACTGTTGTTCCAAATGATTCAGTGCTGATCGATCGATGGATCATAGACTGATCATCAGTGGAGCGATGACAGCCGTGCCATGCCATGCCATGCATGTACATATGGTTGCAACCGTCAGAAAATTCAGAACACGTAGATACAAACATACATTACCCCTCCGTCCCCAGAAAAGATAACCTGGTATGTATCCTAGTATTAGTATTAGGTTGTCTTTTCTTTTTGACGGAGGAAGTATACCATATCTTGTGTTCAAAGCCAAAGCAATAGGAAGATTACCAGAGCCTTTTTCTCTCTGAACACGACCAGAAATTCAGATGTGCTCTACAAATTTGCACATCTATACGAACCAATTATTGCTTCTGAAACCTATTGGCCGGTGCTGCTGAATTTGGGGTGGTGGTGCAGTACACTCAGTACTACAAACGTTCGGACTCTTCTTGCCCGTCGTTGTACCGCAGAAGTACAGAGAACACTTGCATGCATATAATAGGTCAGGAGGAACTGGCCAATGCAATTAATCTCTATTAATACTTAATAGTCAATGCTTGCCCGGTCTCCTAGCTAATAGTCTCCATTTGATTGATGCTTTTGTACTAATTAACTACCACTAGTAATGCTCTTATACTAATTAAGTATATGTGTATCAACATAGTTAATTAATTCCTATCAGCCTCTATCATATCCTGACGATTTAAGATTTTAGCATTATATTAGCTAGCTTTTGCAGTCAGGAGTACGTGGACAATGACTGGCCTAGGAGACTCTTGCTGATGGGTAGTTTATATATATATGTGTCTCACGAGATGATCAAAACTGGCATGGCAGATTAATGTTTATTTATGCTTGTGTTAATATGTTATGGCTGCTTGATAGGCACAGTTGGAGAAGAACCACCATGCACAATCCTTCCATCTTGCGATTTTTGTCGGTTCTCGTAGGCCAATTAAGGATGCAAGGAATCGGGAACTTAATCTCATTAATTAATGAAATGACAGGACAGTAGTAGACCCTTGCTAATCCCTCTGGCCAATTAATTATTCATTGATAATTTTGATAATGACACAATCCCTAAAATTTAACTTTGACCTGATCGAATGTCATGATCATAGTATTGTGGAAGTGTTTTAGACAAATCTACCTGCAGCACCACTATATTTTTTCACATATATCCATCTTTGCATGTTCGTATATCACAAATTAACACGAATATTTGCTTGCGGTTGATTAGCGCGTCAACTCATGGTTCATTTTCTCGCTTAAGAATAAAAAATGGGGATAAATTAACCGATATTTTCCATAGAAAGATTAAGCAAATATTGTCAACAATTTTTAAAATGGTGAAAAACCGTCAAATATTGCGAATATACCAATGGATCAACTTGTATGCCCTAATTATGAGCATTCTTAAAACTCCAAGAAAACAAGACAAAAATGCTGAAGTGTGATGCATGCATTTGTACATGTTGTTGTTATAAAAGTTAGTCGATATAGCGCAACGATGACTAACATTCTCGATCGCTTCAGTCATTGATTACCCAAGACAAGACAGATGACGATACAAGAACACATGAAATTTGTTAACGGAGTTCAGCCGAAGCCTACATCTCCGGGGCTCTGATTATGGGCGCTCCTCCCCAATCAATATAGCTCCTAGCCACTACGATTCCATGGTCACACAACCATCATCTCCCTGCGTGTTTCTATTAAATTGTAGTCGTTATAGTTACATTGTGGTGCCCCCCTCTCTATACAAGAGAGATCGATCCTAGGATAGAGTTCGACTTTTACTCTAATCCTAACACCTATTACAACTCCAAATCCAATTGTAACCAAATAGAACTAGAATATTCGACACCTATTCTAACAGTTGCTCCTCCCAAATGGTCGGGAATATTAATGAAAAACCAAAATAAATCATTTTTGTCTGTCTTGCACATTGTTCATTTAAATCCAGCGATTTCAGTTGATGAATTGAACTTGGTCTCCTGGAGCACCTTTCCAAAAAGTTTCATCTCTGTACATGCTCTAACAAAACTAGTTGGCAAGTGGAATTCTTAGTCTTCTCTACCCCGGAAAATATCAAGACCAGGAGCAACTTATAAATATTTTAATTAAATTATCCCCATTGATCAAGTGCCGATTTTAATTATAACGTGCCAAAAAGTTTCAGCCGCCAATGACACATGCATAGCCCAAATTGATGTACTAGAAAAATGCATCTGCTAATTGATTAACAAGTCGGCAACATGCATGGACAATCACACACATATATAATATATATACATGATCCTAGCTTCCTTCCAGGAAGAAGTAAGCATCAATCTCATATAAAATGTGTGCACTTTTCATCATCAATCAAAACACTGCTAGCATAACAAGTGTACAACTAAACAAATAATTTGGAGTCCATGAATGCATGAACAGCTAACATGTGCACAAGATCACACAGCATGCATCAGCTAACCAGGAAAAAGTAGTTTAATTCCAAGACGGAAATCAATTAACAACCGACTAATCCTGTCAAAGCAACGTTTAATTAATTACTAGTATACTCCAAACGGATCCATTGCCCTTGACCAATACTGCATCTCCACAGCATGCATATATGCATCGGTTTCTCTCTGACAAAGGCATGCATGCTAATAGCTTGGAATAAAAAAACAAGATATACGTATATAATAAAGTACTTCCTAGCAAAGTAATAATAAATTAACACACCAATGCTTAATTAGGTGGGTGGCAACGAGTTAATTAACATGCAGCCTTTGACGCCATCCACAGAATTGACATGCATGGCAACGTGGCCGGACAGCATCCAAGAAGCAGATCCTTTGAACTAATCCAAGTAGCTAGTCCATGTTGCATATGATCACCAAGAAACCCAAGTGGATCACCCATATGCAATCCATCTTAAAGTTGAGGAGAGGACGACAAGCCAGCAGCACAGCTAGTAGCTGCAACTTGCAAAAAACTTGCAGGCTAGCCTCCTACTCCTACACACACACAAGAGGAGGAAGAGAAGAAGGATTGGATTGGATGATGGCAATGAAAACTTGAGCCGGTCACTGCAGCTACTAGGATCCAGTTGCCAACTTGGCACGCACACGGTACCAAACTGTGTGCTGTACGTCTCAAACTGCCTCTCTAATAACCAAACAAGCTGTGTGGTTTTCCACTGGAAAGCTACTCCTCTTGCAACTTGCAGTTGCTGCTGCATGTTGGTGTACTAGGCTAAAAGGCATTTTGTGCTCATCCACATTGCCATGGATGCATTCATTCATGCAATGGCTACCTCTTGATAGTAGTATAGTACGTAGTAGAATTCATGTATCTGAATGCATGCTGTAGCCTGCAGAAATGTACAATAAAATGAATTTCTGGTGGTTTTCACAGGTCCATATAAATATTTTTTATATATACAGAATGCTTTGGGACCGTGCAGATACATATGTGCTGAGCCATCGACGAGAAAATCCGGTCGGCCGGTCGGTCATACTTGGGGTGCTGCGTACCTAGACTTGATGTGTTTTTCACGTCTTTGTCGCAACTAGGAAGTGTCGTGCTCGGTTGATAAAACCATGAAAAAATTGATTGATTGTTAATTTGGTGGTCGTCGATGCGTCCTAGCTAGCTACCTTAAACATGGGGACGTTAGATTTATTCTTTGAACTAGTTTGAATGTTTCGATCCCCTCCGGTCTAAAATCATATCAACACCTTTTGAACTTTATCAAGAATAGTTTTAAATTTATGTGTTGGATGGAAATCATGTCTAAATTTATCTTGAAAAATAATTCTATAGTGTTATAATTTTGTTAGGTTTGTAAATTATTTTCTAACAGAAATTACAGTGCAATATATATAATGCTGCACTTGAAAATCATATCAATCTCCCCACAAATTAAAAAGAGAGAAGAAAATCATATCTATCATCAGAACAGCAAATGCGGGTTTTCGTGACAAAGAAATCATGATTTCATTTGTCATAGAAAGTTTAGTTTGAATGCAATGAACAGGGTTTCTGCCAACCTTTTCAACAGAGAATGAGAGAGAGAGAGAGAGAGAGAGAGAAGAGAAGAACAAGTTGCTCCTTAATTATAGGGTTGCAATGATATATATTGTCTTTTAACTAAAGGTCTCTTAGCCATTCCCACCTAGCTATGTAATGTAGTTTAAATTTCAAATGGGTATTAAAGGCCATTCCAAGTCATATTCCGCATTCTCGTGGTCATACCGTGTTAATCTAGTGATGGAGAAGAGATCGAACCCGGTCATAGTTTGGGCGCTAGCTTCATGTGTGTCATTGTCACAACTAGGTGAGTCGTGTTCTAAAACGATGTAGAATTGAAGTAAATCAAGTCTTGAGTTGCATTTTATCAATTTTAGGCTAAATCGGGTGAACATTTGATGACATATGACAAGGAAAATAGAAGAGATAAAAAAAACTGAAAATAAAGCCACAATGTTCTAAGGTGAGTACATAGTAAACACTAAGCGAAATTCTCGAGTAGTATATATGTAATATGATATGTATGCAAATTGAACTATACAACTAAATGAAGAAAAAGACGAGGATACAAGTTAAATGTGGATTGGAGTGTCTTCCAAATTTAATTTGTATGCATTTAAAAATTATGTTTCAAGTCAAATTAATAATCATCTTGTAGTCATGTTCTTTGTTGTGTTGGTTGAATTGGATGTTTGATTGAGTAGAGTCTCTATTTCTAGAACACTTTCTGCTAACATGTTTGCCTTTTTTTCCTCCTCATCCTCCTTTTGATAGCTAGGGAGCTGCATTAATTCCTTTAATTTTCTGATGAAACACCTTTTTCACACTGGCAAGAAGTTATTAGAGAGACCATGCAAGCAGCAAGCTGAAAAAGCTGCAGACTCAAATGTAGTAGTGGTTCAGGCTAAATCTCCATTTAGTCCATTTTCTTTCATATTATTGATCACAGTACAGTATTATAGCTAGCTAGAGGGAAATCAACACAAACAAGTTGCTGTCTGTACACATGCCATTCCTACAAGATCAATGCAAAGACTTGATTCGTTTGCATGCTCATACAACGCGCGTGAGCATGTATTGACCACTGACCATGCCTAAAAGCTACTAAAATAGTTATAAGTAAAAGTATTATATGTTTTTATCCTTAGTGATATAAAAGTCAATAAAAAAATACTAGAAATAAAAAACCTCAAAACTAACTTAAAATTAAGTTCCAACATTTGTCTGTAGCTTCTGATGATCTAAAAGGCAAACGATGGCCTTGATTAAGCTACTACTACTTCTGATATATAGTACATACACGCAATGCAGAGTACAACATATATATTTCTACAAAATACTTTTCAGTTTTGATCAAAGCTGATTAAACTTTGACTGTACTTTTTAAACAGCACAAGATCTCGAGCAGTTAACGTAACTTTGGATATGGATATTGATAAATTAAGCAATTTTATAACAAATCTAGCTAGTAGTGTCACACTTATGATACACCAATTACATAGTGTATATGTTTCCAGAAATTAATATTGCTTATCATATAAGTACGTACCTCGATAACTGAATGTTGAAAGTATTTGCAAACCCTACATTCGAATCCTTTGTGGTACTACACTCCTACTAGGTCACCTTGTACATTGAAGTCTTGAAGCGACAACACGTACGTAGGAGTACTACGCTGGCTAGGTCTCCCTAGCTAGCTGCATCTGCATTCTCTCTCAAAGAAAACCTATGAAATTCTTCTGATCTAACAGTACACTGCGTTCTCTTTCTCAAAGAAAACCTATGAAATTAATCTAATCTTACAGTACACATAAGTCTATTTACATACAGCTACTGTAGTACTCCCTCCGTAATCTAGTATAATGAATATCTTAACAATCTCATTGTATCTAGAGAGTACTAGCTAGCATTCCTATATATATTAACAGCCATGAGCGTTTAAAATATGCTATAATTATAAACTGAAATGATTTATCAACGATAAAATAATACTAAAAATAATTTATATATAGAAATCTTATATGGGTGTCATTAGAAATTTAGAACATACCGAAGCTGAAAGATAAGCAACGATAAAAAAAACTTAAAATTAACTTTTAAAATTTAAATTATGATAACGGCTTAGTTATAAGCTAAAAGACAAAACGATACGATGAGGCTGTAACAGATGTTAATTAATTAATGCATAATACGAGTTAATTAGCACATGGATTAAGAAGGCATTAAGGTGCGCTCGATCGCTAAAAGTGGAGCTATGGCGAACGTTCTGCGATGGTCTCCAAGAATCTTCTAGAAACTATCTCTCGGACGACTTCTCAAAGTTTTTGGAGTCGTCGGGACCGGCCGGTCGAATGCCACAACGATTAATGATATCACTGCAAAAGTTTAAGATTAAAATGAGTACGTAAGCTAAGCACATGACCAATGTACTTATCGTAAAGGTATATGTTTTCAATCATAAGATTGTGCGTTCAATACTTAACATACTTACAATTTCTTCTTATAAATTATTTGAAGGGACATCTCTCCCTCCAAATCTTATTTTTTTTTCATTGTATGTAAATTAACTAAATTAAACTGATATATTAATTGCAACAAGCAGGACTTTGTTCTCCCCTTGAAGTTGGAAAAGAACCGAAACTGCATAAATCAATTACGGTAACAAATTAATTACTTAATAGTATTGGTAAATATAACATCTATCTTAAAATATAAGTATTTCTAGTTCCCTCCAAAATATTATAACGGAGTTTTCAATGTATTAGAACCTGTGGGATTCTCCTCTGTTTCTAACAGGGAAAACTTACAGTAATGTTGCTCTGTTTTACTTACAAGGTTGCCATCCTATATATGTGTCGAGAACGACAAGCTCTACTAATATTATTTTCAGTCTCTGCATCATGAATGCACATAGCTAGACAGAGCTACTTGGTATGGTACATAGGTCAGAAAGAGAGAGATTTATGTCGAACGACAACCAGTACTGAGACTAACAGTTAATCGCACAAGCATAGTTATGTCGTTTTGATGCAGCTTGCAGGTAGCTCGTACAGAGCACAGCAACTCGATAAAATTTAAAGATATGATCGATCGATCGGTTAATGTGATCCATGAAAATTGCAAGCAAGCTGATGAGTGAGTGAAACAGCAAATGTGTGTTCAGTGCACTGAACCTTGCTAGCCTTTCCATCGTGCTCATGGTGCAACTTGCCCTGTTGTACTTCATCCAAGTTGCACAAGTAGCTATAGGCCTCTATGGCTGCAGCTCGATCTCCAGCAAACATTGCAATTAAGGAGCACAGTTATTTTTCACATATGTACTCCCTCGCTCTAAAGAAAATAACCCAATGTATTCCCTTTATCAAAAAGAAAAAACTCACTTATGGATTTGAACCTGGATATACACTTTTTTGGAATAGATGGAGTAAAAATCATCACTACTGTTGCTATAGTTAAATATATTTAGTTAACTGATCAATCACAAGAAAGCTTGAGAATTAAGATGGATTATAAATATTGCAAATTCAAGGAGTGTTTTTTATCTGAGAAAAAGTTTTAGAATATAAATGATCACCCCGCTAACTTAAATGTCTGAAAGTTTAGTTTGCTGACTGAGTGACGCTCTCAACTCGCATTAGTTTTGATAAAAACTAGTACATGTACATATGTATGAGCAAATTTTTCGAAAAGATACTACAATCTGCACACTTTGCAACTTTATTCTGAACATGCCAAGTTAAATCTAGTGAACAAGTGGACATGAGGGATGACATTATGTTGACTTTGAATAGTCAAAATTAAAAAGATTCTACCTTTGTATGGACTATAAATAAAGGTTACTTTATAATCGGTTTCCAATACACATGTATATGCTACTATATGGTAGTACAAATAAGCACAACAATTACCCTTTGTCAGACAATTACATGTAAAGGCGCCTTTGGACGAAGGAATTTTAAAGGATTTTTGGAGTAACTGAACGAAATCCTAAAATTTTTCAAAGGTACCCTAAAATGTTGGTCGATATATGTGACTAACAAATCTAGCTAATCTAACTAGGTGCAAAATTTTTCACCTCTATATATAATTAAGGCGAGTTTGGCTCAGTAAGGGAATAATTCCATAGTCCATAACACTATGTATAATCCTAGCTAGTATAAAAAAAAATCTTTTATTAGATGTAATACTCCCTTTTGCTACAGGTTAGTGGCGTGAGGACTTAACAATCGACGTGGCCTAAACTTTTGAGCGAACTAGTTGTCATATATATAAACAACTTAATGTCCATATGCGTGCATATAGTAAATTGCAATTGATCGAGATCGTAGAAACATAAGCTTGTGATGTAGCTACACCTAAGTCCAGACCAGTTCTTCCTTAGGACATTGAATAAATTGAGTTATGAGTGAATTATTTTGTTCATTATTGCTTGTCTTTTGGAAATGGGTTGGTACTAAACAAGGTAAAATAAGTATTATTAATACTATCTTGATCGAGTAGTGCAATATAAATTACATATATGTATGTATATATACAAGAGGCAAAACAGGATACATATATATGGGAGAACAATTGTGCACTTGCCTTGGACCCCACATGCACCTCATGCATAGTAGTACTTCCTACGATCACACAAGTATCCTTTCTAGCTTAGTAACGTAAATTTACTGGCTATTTGCAGTTATATTTTGGCAGTGCAACACCCATTAATTTAGTTGTATTTAATTTCTTTCATGACAAAATCATTTGTCTTACAATTAATGGTGAGATGATTTCGACTTCCCAGTGTGTGTGTGATCTTGTAGTAATGTCTCCAGCCAATTTCACTCGTTTCGTTCGATATTTGGAATACCCTTGATGAGAAGCATACCATTTTGAAACAACTAGCTACATTTATACCCGTGCTTTGTCACAGATAAATATGAATTATACACATGCTAGCTAGATATTATTGTTTGGAATAAATCAATTGTGAGTTTTTAAGAATATTTCTACCCGGTATATGTGTTTACATAATAGTCTTATATTTAGAGATGAAATAAATTACACGGATATGTATGACTATTTTATAATATTAAAATACAAGAAAAAAATATTTGATAAAAATACATCATCTATCTAAAATAAGTTCATTTTTATACGTTAATTTAGACATAGATTATATCTATATTTATATATAAAAGTGAATGTACTTATTCTATGACGGACGGAGTTTGTATAAAATATTACTGGTGAGTGGTAGATTCATTTCTACCATATTGCTTTCTTTTATAATTGTATAGATAGGCATTTAATTGGATAGATATCTGCAATATACCTAGTTTGTCTTTTTAACTAAATCATATTGATACCTGGATTAGAGGTATATATATAGTGATGATCGGGAGAAATATGTGCACACATGAAACATTAATACTTTTTAAGTGTAAATTTCTTGTCTCTGCGCTCATCAAACTTAATTAATAAGAAGGAAAGTAAAGCTTAAACATGAATTTTCATAAAGCTAGGCATTACTACGAGATATGTAGAAAGAAGGCCCCTAACATGATATTATACACACACACACACTAATTAATAACAGCATTTTACTCTTTTGTTATGTTAGCACTTATGATATATATTACAATTATCCATCTTTTGTAAGTACGCTTGTTCTACTATCGCTTTTAACTGCGGAAATAATTTCTTCAGACCTAATATAAAACCATCGTTTTCTCATTCTTTATTCGGTATTGTACCTTTTACAACATATCTACTTATTATATTATCAAAGTATTATATGACATATTTGGGGAAAAATTGATATGACACGGTGACACCTACAAAGATATTTTCATTGCATAAAATTTTTGAAGAACTTATTCTCTTCCATTTCTACCATATAGAAGGGTAAGAAACATAATTATACACTAAAATATATGAAAAATAATACCTACGAGACCAGGTCTCTATTTAGACTGTCCTTAAAGCATAACGTACGCATAGGTGTAACTACCATCCAAAACAGCTAAGTTCACGACGAGTCAGTGCTTTGCATTGAGGAGGAGGATCTAAACATAGAACTGGTTGTAAGATTATTTTCTGAAATATAACTTGCAATAATAAAGATCAGGACTAATGCATATTAGCTAGGAGATCGATGACTCCAACCTCGATCGTAATACTTCCTAAGACCATATATAAAAAGAAATTTTCTCGACGAGAAAGCTTTTTCCCTTGAAACACAACGCATTTTACAGTTGTCGTGAAGGCAGTACACTTCATTTATATATTGGTGAAGAAAGTATCAGTTATGGCCACATTGCCAAATAACCCGAGATTATAAAAGAAAATTTTGAAAAATACAAACAGAAACAATTTAAAGCAAAAGTAACCTTTTTTTTTTACAGATAGTAACCCCAGGTAGGTAGCAATGTAGTTATAGATTGGGTTAATTAGAGACGTGCCATTAAAAATTTACTGATTTCAAAATATACCAATAATATTTACGTATTTGTAACGATGTCACTGCTACTTGTCTTTAATCTCAATGGTACCACTAAGATACGTATTTTACATGTATTGGACGAAAATGTACTCATCTTCTACCTCTCTCACTTCCCTCATTCTCTCTCCTCTCTCTGACCCGAATCTTGTCGGAGTCGGTGGGTGGTGGAGCGTGTGCAGCAGGCATAGATCCATGGGTCGAGGCCCTCACCTCGTGCGGGCCGTGTGGCGGTGGTGCCGTCCGGCGGCGGCTTGTGATGATGATGACGCGCCGGCGTGTGGGGTGTAGTTGAGCTTGCAGTTGTCGAACGCGACGACGCCGGACAACTCATCACCGCCGTGGTGGTGGTGGGCGTCGTTTCTTGTGTGGAGATGGTGTAGGGTGTCGGAGGACATCAGGGCGCCGTCGTTGGTGAGGCTGATGCCACCGCCACCTAGGAACTCTAAGAACGACAGAGATGGCGAGGCGTCGTTCAGCCGCGTGCTGCCGCCCTGCTCGAAGCCGCTGAACATGGGCTGCGACGCGCTGGCGAGGACGTTGGGGAAGGAGAGGTAGCTGCCGCTGCTGGTTGCGTCATGCTGCATCCAGAGGGGCGCGGCGGGGGTGAGCTGGGCTCTGGCCGTGGTCGGGTTGGCGGACGTGGCGGTGGTGGCTGCGGCTGTGCCCGTGCCTGGCATTGGCATTGGCGAGAGTGAGGTTGGAGGAGGAGGATGATGGCGGGGCCGAGCGCGGCGGGGTTGCACGCCAGCTAGTCCCTAAGGAGGCTGTCGACGGCGGCGAGGAAGGAGAGCATGGAGGGGTGCGTGCCCATCCATAGCTCGGTGTAGGGGAGGGCCGGGTCGGGGTCGTCGGTGTCAGCGTCGGAGAGGCGCGCGGTGAGGGAGGAAAGAGGAGGAAGGAAGAAGGGAGAAGAAGAGCAATTTTGTCCTATCTTTTTTTTAAATGCATCCAAGTGGTAAATAGTGGCATGTCTCAAATATATAAAACTGTAATGGTACGGTTTCAAATACTTAAATACTTGTGGCATATTTCAAAACCAGTATATTTTTAATGGCATGGATCTAATTAACCCTATGGATTGGGGGGACACTGTAGGTGATACGATTTCCCAATTCCACACTGGAATTGTGGAATTGGTTTACGACAAAAACTAATTAAGAAAATTTGGGCCACATGGAAATTAAAAATCACTGACATACAATACAACAAAACAAAGTAGAAAACTCCATCAAGAGATAGATCACTTTGCTCCATTGAGTACATATGTGTGGGAATTACGATCGTCTAACACAACGTAAGTCTGAAATAACCAGAGTGCGATTACTACTTGTTATTAAATCGATATTGCAAACGGAGATCAATTCGAACAATCTGAATGCTCAACCAAGAAATGGCAAATGAATAACTTACCCAGGAGATATTCAAGTGTGCTAAAATCAAATTTAACACAATTTCGATAAGAGGAAGTACAAAAAAGGATCATCAAATAATTTCTAGCTACATATGTGTGCGAGTTCTGAATATTATATAGAAAGAAATGTGCAAGTCGTCCTGAATCCCCAAAGTGTTCCATATATGGATGATATCTTCTGATGATAGATTACACATGTTATTGATATTGTTACACGCACTCAGCGTTAGCATCAGCAAAGTACGATTAATAATCAGTGCAGCATAATCAATTATCTTGCCAAGAATAAAATTCTGTGGAATCTAACAAATTAAATTCACATCAGATGAGCAGAAGAAGACAACTTTAGAAGAAACAGAACTTATTACTATGTACTATTAGATAATTGTACATACTTGAATGATCTCTAGACTTAATTCCTAAGGCTGTACATATACAGCTTGATCGATCGATCATTTGCAATCTCTGACTTGACAAACTTCTATGCAAATTAAAGAAAAAAAACAGCTCTAAATTGAAGATTAAACAACGTACAGACGATGAACAACAAAAAGATGGAAGAATTATGATCTATATATGAGTTGATTTGATGCTATAACAGCAGGGCACCTAGGGCAGGAGT
Organism: Oryza punctata; assembly: GCA_000573905.2. NCBI lineage: Eukaryota > Viridiplantae > Streptophyta > Magnoliopsida > Poales > Poaceae > Oryza > Oryza punctata. The sequence continues at coordinate 1,835,171 of CM002488.2, read as the reverse complement.
ACGCTGATGAACCACGCATTGCCTCTTGACCAAGAACGCTTCTTGCCCCATTTCCACCGCTCTCTCCCGCTTCCGGCAATCGCCGCCGGCGATGTCCACGCCGAACAGCCTCACGACGCGTGCTTCGCTTGTTGGCTTCTCTGCGGCGGCCGCCGTGTTGTTCTTCTTGCAGTCGATGAAGAGCAGCTTGTCCGGACCATACGCTGAGCGGGAGAAGACGATGGTGTCGCCGGCGCGGAGCCCCTTCTCCCTCACGAATCGGCTCCATCCCTTGGTGAGCACGTAGCTCTGGCTGCTGTTCCAGTACGAGTACCGGAACCTCCACACCTTCCCCTCGCCGTCCTCGAAGTTGAGGAGCACGCCCTTGCCGGTGGCCGCGGCGGCGGCGGCGGAGGCGGAGTCGGAGCCCCGCCTCAGCGGGAAGTGCTTCTCGGCGTGCTGCTTGGGCACCACGAGGCGGTTGAGCTTGCCGACGTCGCTGGGCGTCACGGCCTTCTCGAAGAGCGGCTCGCGCGCCCACGACGGCGTGGGCTGCGCGCGGGCGCCCATGCCGCGGCCGCGGCGGAGTCCCTGGCGGAGCTCGTCAGCGTAGGTGTGCTTCCGGAGCATGTCGACGATCTCGGCCTTGGAGTGCGCGGCCAGGAACGCGAGCTCGGCCGCCGACGCCGCGGCACCCGGGAAGTTCGTCGCCGCGTCGCGCCCCCGGTACCGGAGCGCCGCCACGTCGTAGGCACGCGCCGCCGCCTCCTCGTCGGGGAACGTCCCGAGCCACACCCTCGCGTGGCGCTCGTAGATCTGCGCCCCCCACCTCCCGTTCGGCTGCGGCACCACCCCCTTGTACCTCGACGACTGCTGCACCGCCGCCGGCTTCGACGTCACCACCTCATCCACCTCCACCACCGGTAGATGAGCCGCCACCGCCACCACCGGCTCCGGCGACATCTGCACGGCGCCGCCGGACTCGGTGGTGGCCGTGGACGCGCCGGAGGAGGTCGAGGAGAAGCTGACGGCTTCCACCCCCATGTTGACAACAAGAAAGCTAGCTCACGTCGGCCGCAGCTGCGGCGAGAGGAGAGAGAAGCAAAGGTAGCTGTAGCTTGTAGTGTTGTAATTAGGGCAGTGAAGAGAGAAAGCCAAAGAAGATGATGATGATGAGATTGAGATGAGGGGAGTGGTGGTTGCTGTGGATGTGTGTATATATAGACTCTGGTCTTTGTATTTTATTTGGACCAACCCAAACGCATGCAGCATGTGTACAAAATTAAACGTGTTCTTGCTATTTTTGCTCTTTCTTTGCTTTGCTTGGACAAGGATATGTTTTTGTAAACAGTACTCCCTCCGTTTCATATTATTATGAAATCATTTGATTTTTGTTAATTAAATTCTTTTTAAATTTAATCAAGTTTATAGAAAAATATATTAGTATTTTCAATAAAAACCAAACATATTATCAAAATATATTCATTGTTAGATTTAATAAAACTAATTTGATATTTTAGATGTTGCTATTTTTTTTATAAATTTAATCATACTTAATAAAATTTGATTAGAAAAAAAAAGTTAAACGATACGTAATAGGAAACGGAGTTAGTAGTAGAGACGACGTCCATCTAGCTTGAGCCCAGTTAATTACACTAGTTTAATGTAGTATATCTGTGCTTTTATGCAAAGTGACCATGTCTTTTTGGACAATTCTCTTTTGTTATTTTGGTCCCTGTCAAAGCCCCATATTACATGTGTGGTTGGGAGGTGCTAGTAGTTTTTTTATTAATTAATTTATTTGTTTCATACAAGTTGCTGGATGGTGATGGAGCTTTATTGGGGTGTGATGCAATGTACTTGGATGTATACATGTCACGTTGTTGCCTGTCCGTACTACGTAGGAACCAGGGGATGGATATGCATAGGAGAATATCTTCTTTGGTACTCCTCATATTTTTTTTCATAGTTTAAAATCCTGAAAATATAAATATGCACTAATAATCAAATTACTGTTTTCAACCTATCTTTTTCATTCTTTCAGACATATATGCATATGCATATTGCTCTTCTTTCAATCTTGCCAGGACTTCCTTATGCAACCTTCCTGGTCTTTCAGCGGCATGGTTTCACACTAGTATAAGAATTGAGGAAACAAACGGTATCGACTGTTCTGCAGAATGAATTTCGTGCAGGACTTATCCAGAGTATATCTAGCTTAATTTAATTAATTTCTGCAACTTGCAGATAGTATTCGTTTCAGAGTATTTATTCATGCACTCGATCACTGCTAAATTATTTCTCAAATTATTTTCCATATATAACTATCAAATCTCATTATAATTATCATGCTGTTCAGATGAAAGGAGAAAAGAAACAGATGATCATATACAGTAATGTTGGTGTGTTCGTTAGGAGGATAAAGGGAGAAGAAATAGAATCCATCTTTCCCTTGCACGTTTACTGAACTGCTAAACAATGTGTTTTTTAAAAATATATATATATGGAGTTTTTTATCTTCTCATTATTCCTTCTCTCAAACACACCTTAAAAAACAGGGAAAAATAGTTTTACTCCCTTCAACTATTCCTTGCTTCCCTTAGCATTCTAAAATATTTTTGGTTCATTTTGTAGAGCCATTAATAGAATGTAATCTGTGTTATACGATAGTTCCAAGATTTGTAACGAAAGTTCACTATGCAGATACTGATTACAAATTCCAGGGAAAAAAGTTGAGACACAAGTTGCAATGCATCAAAATTCTCACTTAGGGCCTGTTTAGATCCACCCAAAATTTTTTTACCCCGTCACATCGAACGTTTGAACACATGCACGGAGCATTAAATGTGGATGAAAAACCAATTGCACAGTTTGCGTGTAAATCACGAGACGGATCTTTTGAGCCTAATTTCGTCATGATCTGACAATGTGATGCTACAGTAAACATTTACTAATGATGGACTAATTAGGCTTAATAAATTCGTCTCGCAGTTTACAGGCGGATTCTGTAATTTGTTTTGATATTAGTCTACGTTTAATACTTCAAATGTGTGTCCATATATCCGATGTGACTCGCCAAATTTTTTTACCCCTGGATCTAAACACACTCTTAGTTAAAAAGTACTTATATATATATAAAAGGAAACAAAATCTTAAGCAACTAAACTAAAGCCTAAAGGATAAAAAATAAACCCAAAAATAGTTTAAGATGTTAAATGGAATACTTTGATAAAGTAGAAGAGAATTTATCGGCAAAAACAAAACTATATTGTCAGGATAAGCAGTACAGTGAGATTACACTGCACAAGCACAACGACTCTAAAACAAAGGGTTTAATTTGTTCTTTGTTTTCTTGTGGCGCAAGATGACAACAATTGCTATCGGCCGGTAAAGCGGTCCCTTCATCGTTGATTACCAATCCAATTATATATAAACAAATCAACGCCCTAAGTTTGGTATAATTAATTTGATTTCTTAAGCTGTGCTAATTAAAGATAAACCTAAAATTAGCAGTGACATAAACAGAAAGAATTAGTCTATAATAACCGGTTTGACGTGCACGTGCTTCCAGGAAGTCAAGGACTGTGTCGTCACTTGAGGGAATTGGCGTGTGCGTCATCCTTTTTAATCTTTTTGATCAGAGTATCTGGCCACCCATTTATTATCTTAAAAAAAACAAAAACTGTTGGACCAAGGTGCAAAAACCTGTGGCGGCCGCGCAACAAACAAAAAAAAATATTAAAAAAGCTAGAATAAAAAATACTATATACTAACTGGATGTATCTAACTAAACGTAGCTCTAAACAACGTGAAAATTTAAATAGGAGATATATATTTATGTTCAATATGCATTTATTTTTTTTGAGCGAGATTTTGTGTAATATGTAAGTTCAAAATGGAGGAAGGAACAAATAAATTAGTTTCTAGCAATAAGAAAAGCTAAAAAAAAAGCGTGCAGAGAATTGTGACAAGTGAAGAAAGCGAAGGGCATGCGTCTATAATTAGGTGAGGGGGAAGAAGGTTCTTAGAAAGAGAAACTTTCTTCCTAGAAAGAGAAATGAATCATATGGGTGCGTCAAGCATTTAGGCCACAAGTAGGCATAATTATATTCTGATGGATAAACTAGCGTCCAATAGGAAACTTCTCAGGAGAAGACTACTATAAATTGACATGTGTACTCCTACATATCAAAGAGATTATTATTTTAAATTTACATAACCACAAATAGAAAAAAAAACTTAACCACACTTTATTGATTGTACTAATTCCTTTTATCAAGGTTTACAGGAGTATTATGTTTTGATAAGATAGATGCAACTGTATGATTTGTTCCGTGGTCTGTCTATATAGTTCTTATAGTGCACTATCAAAAATATCAATAACAGAATAAGATAAAAGATGGAGAAAAACAGCCGTCTCTTTTCAAATGATCAACTTGACTACTAAAAGACGTAAAACAAGTGAACTATTATTACCGTGAACAGGCAAACTGTCGATAATTTAGTACCGTTCCAATATTCTGCTTAAGTTGATTTCAACTCACGACCGCTAGTTTAGAACTCATTTGGAACAAGGAATTCCTTAGAATTAAACTTCATAAAAATCAAAATTCAGAAATTTCTTTTTTTTTCGTAGAGCTAAAAAATAATCTCCCATTGAGTTGCTGCGCCTGCAGGCATAAGCGGTGGTATTGTAGGTGTGCGCCCCTACAACTACGGATTATCGCTAGGAAATATGTTTTTTTTGTCAGAAAACTGATAGAAAATTTATTTTTTATGATCATTTTCTGTCCAGTATTTGTGACGATAATGAATCATATTACTAATTAATGGTTTCTCACCCTCAAGTTCTGAAGTCTGATGTGGCATCACATAAAAGAAATACAAAATTACTGACAATAAAATAACATGTAGGGGAAAAAACAACAATATCTTTGTGTTTATGGGTGTTTTAATTTTCTCAAAGAACAATTAATTAACGATCTCTTTTCACACGATTTACCTTACTAAAAACACAAAACAAGTTTAAGAAAACCGAACCACTATAGTCAAGCGATAGTCTCCTAACCAGTACCGCTCTAACTGTGTCGCATACGTGGTTGCAGATTTCAACTCGCGCGCACGACCGCTAATTTAGAACACATTTGGAAAATCAAGATATACATATGGTAGAGGATTAAACCCCACAAACAAACAATCATTACAAGAAATCTCACTCTTTTTTTCCTTGTGTGTGGGGGGAGGTGTAGTACAAAATTAAAAGCAAATCAATATCCCATTGGGCAGGTGGTGTGTACAGTATTATAGGTGCGTGTGTGCATGTAAGGATTGTGGTGGTGGTGCAACATGGGCAAGTGGGATGGAGAGAGGTGAGAGGTGACAGGCGGCTGCAATGGGCCACCAAAATGCAAAGCGGGAAGCGGCCAAATGCAGCCCCCCTCCCCTGCACAAACCAAAGGCGCCGCTCTCTCTCCGGCTTGGGGAGCAGAGTGCAGCTGGCTATATGCTATGCTATGCTCGCCGCATGATCATGCTGTCGATGCACCTGGTATTTTCTGCTGCCGACCAACCCCTCCTGCCTGATGCATGCAACTTCACAAGCAAGTGGAGTACTACACAGGACACCAGCTGGATTTGTCTTTCCGGATTTACTAGTCAGTTAACCATGGATGACTGAATTTTATCTGAAATTGATTGATTTCTGAGTTTCACATTGCGTACGGCCTCGTCTCTAGATGCTCACTCCGTTCAATATATTCTATGGTGGTTTAATTATAGTTTATAGACGATAAATCTGCAATACCCATTTTTTACAACATCAAATTAATTAGTTTCTCTAGTAAGACTTAGGACAAAACTAAGACATGTTACGGAGGAACGAAGGGAGAGTAACAGGCTCTTAAACTCAACGATGACAATGGTACACAAATAGTTCTAGAATAGGGAGTAGGATGGGAGGGAGAAGTGTTTGGATTAAACGAGTAAGGAAAGCACATTCTCTTCTGGGAGAGAATCCATTATATTATAATGCCACTGAGTTTGTCACATATCTACAATTTGCTACCGACTTTATCACGTTTTACAATATGCCATCGACTTTTACTTAACTTCTATGATTTACCATCACCGTTTGATTAGCTTCCGTCAGTACTGCACAATTTTGTTCAAATGATCAAAATAACCCTGGGATAAAAACTTCCAAAATTCGGATAAAACTTCCGATATATCATATTATAAACATAAGATTGTAAACAACTAAAATTTGGTCAAAAACTTAAAATATGATATTTCAGATTTTTTATCTAAATTTTAGAAGTTTTTGTCCCAGGGATATTTTGGTCGTTTGGACAAAATTATACAGTACTAATTGAGGTTAACCGGACGGTGATAGTATATCGTAGAAGTTAAGCAAAAATCAATGGCATACTGTACAACATGATAAAGTCATTGGTAAATCGTAAACATGTGGCAAGCTCAGTGGCATTTAATGAATTATCTCTTCTTGTCAAGGTATGGATGGATGGTTGTGAACTTGTGATTGGAAATAGGATTGATGATGCTGACCAATTAATTAAGTGGCGTTTGGAATCATCGAAAACCGGAAAAACATTACGCCACGAGGTTTTTTTGTAAACATTGAAGTAGGAGAGAGAAGTACAATATGCAGATGCACCGAACATGTATTGAGATATGGTAGATTATAGACTTAACATGGATGTGATTGATTGGCCAAATATGCTAAATGTAGAGGCTGGATGAAATTCCATTATTGAAAAAAAATATATGTGACCGATATCATAATGATAATATCTAAGTGATCGATTAGAAAAATATGGAAACCATCAGATAAAAGAATGGAAAGGCACGAAGATTTCTCGAGAGAGCTAAGGGAGATAAGGATGCAACGAGCGGCCAATGGGAGGAGCCGGTGGAAGACTACATGTATGAAGGTTTGTAGGCTTCACTAGTGAGCAAATAGAGCCCAGATACACAATAAGAAGGAGGTAGTGGGTCTTCCAAGCGAAAATATAAAGTCGCGTCTAAATTAGAGCCCAGTATTCTTGCTACGGTATCCTCGTCGATTCTGGTTCATTTAGAGGTAATGAGATATGGACTAATGATTGATTTACAACTCATCTAGTCTTCAACTATTTTTTCCCCTTTGGTTCGACATCATTCGCCAGCAGTGATGGAAGTGGAATACGATCGATTGTTGGTTTGGAGATGCTATTTTTCTAGTTTGAGGAAGACCATGACTACGTACAACTTGTAAGTTGTTTGGTACAAACAACAGTTAGCATACTATGACCAACCATATATGGAGATATTTTTCTTTTGGGTGGTTTCCTTAGTAGTTTTCTTGTTTCTAATCAAGCTGTAATTTTGTAATTCACGGTTTTAGGTCATGCAAACTCTATAATAATTCGATGTAGCTTGTCTGAAGTCAAGGCCGAAATAAAAATCATCAAATTAATTAGTTTCTTCAAAATCCAGTTTGATATAGAACAAACTAAAATATGGTATGATATGAAACGAAGGGAGAAGGGAGATTAATAGTAAGCTCTTAAACTCAACAATGATAACTATATATGAATAGTTCAGGAACAAAGACTAGGATGAGAGTGAAAAAGTAGCATTTGAGATTAACAAGCAGGAAAAGTACGGTTTTGTAAGGTATGTATGGATGGTTATGAACTTGTGATTGGTAATAGGATTGATGATGGCGAGCAGTTAATTAGGCGGTATCCGAAACCACCGAAGACCGGAAAGACATCATGCCACGGTTTTTTAAGACATTGAAGTAAGTGAGAGAAGTTCAACATATAGATACGCTGAACAAAGTATGAAGAGAGGGTAGATTTTAGACTCTTGAGGGTGCAACATGTAGATACGACCGACATCATAGTGACAATATCTAATTAAGCGAATACCATCATATAAAAGAATAAAAAGCCACAAGGATTTCTCGAGGGAACTAAAGGAGATAAGGATGCAATGAGCGACCATTGAGAAGAGCGTGGGGGAGGGGACGAAGAGAGGAGAGGGGCGAGAATGAGGAAGACTCCGGGCATGGAGGTCCATAGGTTTCACTAACAAGTAAATAGTGTCCATTGAGAAGAGCGCGGGGAAGGAGGGGCGAAGAGAGGAGAGTGGAGCTAGAATGAGGAAGACTCCGGGCATGGAGGTTCATAGATTTCACTAACAAGTAAATAGTGCCCATACACAAAGTAAGGGAGAAGGTAACACTTTTTCCCAGCGAAAGAATATAGTCGGATCGAAATTAGAGCCGATAGCTATTATGTGATTTTCTTTTACGCCTGTCCAACTTACGAAGACAAAAGAAAAAGCCTACCCAGTACACTGCATAATCATTAATATATATATATATATATATAAAGCATACGACAAGGACTCCCATTGAAACGTGGCGTCCTTTTATCTGGTCCCTCTGGTAAACCCGGGAAATCGAGCTGTTTCCCTCCCCATAAAACCCCCCTCGAGTACCGGACCGAAAAATTTTCGTCCCGTACCATCACATCATATACGGTTCATGTCCTTCTCGATCCCGGATGAGCAACTTGACACCAAAAACCACGGCGCGCACGGCCGGGCTTGGAGCCGAGAGATCTCTCCATCGATCCACACAACATAGCACAGTAGCCGGTGGAAGAAACCGCGGCCGGGTGGTTTGTGTGTGTGCAGTGCATGTTGCATCACCGCGTACGATCGATCAGCTGGGCGCCGAGAAGCATCTCTGAATTTCAGCTGCTGGTCCAGTCGTCCAGCTGCAGTGAGAGGCAGGGAGAAAAAGATCGCTACTGGCTATAGCCGGCAATGAATTGATAGCAGGCAAGCGGCAAGCTGCTGCTGCTGGCCCGCTTGTCGTCTTCTGCCCTGTTAAGCTTCCTTCTCGATCTCTCTCCGTCTGTCTCTTGAATCCAATGAGGGAGATGAGATGAAAGAACGGAGGATTAAAGTGGAAATGAATGCCTTTTCCATTTCGCCATCGTCGTCGTCGCACAACTTGTCCTATTGCCAACTCAACAAGGGGGGGAAATTAAAACAAATTAACACGGACAGGTTTCCGAGTCAGTTTTTCCGTCCTCGTTTTCGTGCATGTGCACCATGTCGATCGCCTCTCCATCGATCGCTCTCTACCTCATGTAGTACATCTATCCATGAGTGATGAGAAAACGTCATGACAAATAAATCAACACGTTCCCCGACCGTATTGTAGTCGGACAGCTTGATTTCTCCTCCTTATTTTTCGGGCTTACAAGGAAAATTTTGCTTTACAACGAACCTTGTTGAATACTCTCTCCTATCATAAATACTTATGTTTAGTATAAAGATTCAGTCGAACATTAATTTAACACGTCCTACTCCGATACTGATAGTAGAAAACAATCTATACCGTTGATTTCATTTGATCGAAGAGTTCAAATTACTTTCTACTACCACCCTAGTTAGTGGTAGTAGAAATTTGGAGAGATATTATTGTCTCAAAAACTAGGGTATAGTTGTCATTTAGTAGTGATTACACTTTTTTCCTTCTTTTTTAGTTTTTTATGGAATATGAGCAATGCCAACATAATGGGGAACCAAATATATTTGATCTAACCGGGAAAAAACATGCTGGGAAAAAAACATAAATGATAAAATTACTCGTAATCATTGTATTAGTAAATTACTAATCTACCCTTAATATTAATGGTAGTATAATAATACAAATGGAGAGTATCGGAGCATCGCTCTAATTTAACACTTTGACCACTACTTTTGTATAAGAACATGTTCATCGAAATTAAATAGTTTATGATATATGATGATTTTTCATGCCAGCTCTACGCATATTATTCCTTTTCATTTTAGACAAAATTTAAAAAATATATATATTGAAGATCACTTTTTTTATAACTAAATATTATTCTAAGCATTAGATGTTTATGATGGGAGGAAGCAACTGTCATTAGTTCGGGCTCTTAGCCTTGCCAACAAGACAAATTTGCTGACATATATAATAGATAGAGAAGACGAGGGAGAAATATCAATGCTAAGCTTAGCATCGGCTTATAGCCTTTGTAAAAGGAAATTTTGTTGCATAAGGGTAAAAAAAAGAGTAATAAAAAATAATTTGTTTGGTTCATGGTTAATTTGAGTTTTTTTTTCTCAATTATTGTAAACGAACCATCTATGTAAGAGCCCATACCGAGTTCTACCATTGTACATGTCCAAGACATATATTTTATGAATTCCTTGTCACCGTTCTGATATACAGAATATATTATCATAATTACATCGTGTACGTTTAATGCTTGTCAATTCTGTTGAGGAGGAATACTATCTAAAAGTAATTTTCCTATAGCTAGTGAGGCCGTGGTCCAAGCCTCCATGAGCATTCAGAACAGAAATACAAATGCATGCATAGTACTATAGTACCTTTAAATATGTGCCAATTGGAACCGGCCGGTCAGAACGCATCATGTTTTCTGTATGCCGGGTCCATTCTGCTTTGTCGCATCCATGGATAAACTTCAAGAATATATACATCTACACTACAGACTGGTTTTATATCATCATGTAAACAGGTACTCCGATCGCATCATGCATATTGCTGTTTATTTTGACTGTGACAGCTAGGAGATATATATTAATGTAAAGCAAACAAAATGGATTAGAAATAATTAAATTAAATACTGTTAGCTAACTTTCTGCAGATACATGCATATGCTGATCAGTAGTAATGAATTATTAGCAATATCTTGTGTTGCTTTTTCTTGTCTTGATGATTGGATCAACACGTACCTAGGAGAGAGATGCTTTTGGTCTAATTCTCTCCGGTCAAAATTCCCATGCGCGCGCGTGTTCAAGTCAAAGCCTTGAACACAATATAGTAGTACTAGCTAGCATGAGCAGTAGTATTATTATTCTAGAACTTTCTACCATGCATGCATATGCAGCCAATTAATGGCGGCCACACGATATACATCGCATCGTTCTTGGCATGCAGTAGAGGTGTGTCACTTTCCATTTTCAGGTGTATTGATGCAGTATGTGACTATATACATGTGCATCGGCAAACATCATAATACAATAACTCTGACTACCAGGACTCGGCCACAATTCATGCAGGCATGGTAATGATTATTGCATGGCAGCAAATAAAATTACAATCTATACATCACTCAAATCATATTCCCTCTTCAATCGTATGCATTTTAGACGGTCGAGATTGCTTTAAGAGTCATATAACACCACCAACCCTAACTCTATTCTTCTCCTCTCTTCTTGCTGCAGGTCTCTTCCCTTCCTGACCCCATCTCCTTCGTTGATTCCTCGCTCCAACATGTTGCCCCTGAACTCCACCAACTGTACCGGTGAGGCCTGTCTAACCTACCTCCTCTCCCTCCCCTCGCTCCTCCTCTCTTTGAGTAGTGGCGAGGTGTCGTGCGCCCCACCTTTTTTCCTTGTCTACGACTCTTTTCCTAAACAGTGATTGTGCTCAAAGTTATGAAAAACTATAGCTAAGAAAGGACTCAACTAATGGAGTGTTAGATTTTCTATAAAATTTACGTGGTGATTTAACAAAATTTCAATGAGATTTTGGAGATAGGCCTAGGGCTCAAGTCCTAACTGCCCTGAGCCTACCTCCACCCTAAGCCGAAGACACTCCCACCTCCCCACCACTCGGTATTACCCCCTCCGTTTCATATTATAAGTCGTTTAAATTTTTTCTACTCAAACTCCTTAAAATCAAGTTTATATGAAAATATATTAGTATTTTCAACCCAAACTAAACATATTATCAAAATATATTGAATGTTACATTAAATGAAATTAATTTGATATTTTAGATTTTACTAATTTTTTTTATAAACCTAATCAAACTTAATAAAGTTTGATTAGAAAAAAAATTAAAAACTTATAATACGAAACGGAGATCGTACATGCCGTCAAACACTAACCCACCAGCATTTTCCTCTGTTGTGGCCTGGATGGTGCCATCACCGCCCCACTACCCTTCCATACCAGTTGGTGACCTCTGCCATCCACACCTCCCAATCTCCCATAGCAGTTCTTGGACCCCCCCCCCCCCTTCTCGCTCCTATTTCCTAACCCCCATGATCTTAATCAGTAAGTATTTGGGTTTGTGAAAGTTCGCTAAAGCTCGTCGAAGACGAAGCATGAATCTTGGAGTGAGATTAGAGATTGGTGTGGTTTCCCACCTAAATGTGTCAGCATTTCCATGTAACTAAGGGCCTTTGAATTTTCAACGTTGTACATACAAAGATCAATGTGTCAACTGTCAAAGGACACAGGCTTTTAATTACTTTGTAGGGATAGCTAGCTCGTGGGGTTAATTACCCAATTGGTCAAGAAGTACTGGTCCATTTTAGTAGGTTGTCATGGAGAATTAACATTTTGTCTGCCTAGTTATGGGCATAGAGATTAGAGAAATACTGTAGTAATAATACTCCTGCATAAAGCAGGTGCAGCATGCAGGTCTGAGGATTCGGAGCGTCTCATGCAAATGCAAGAATGGTCAGAACTAAACAAGAAAGCAAAGGAACGATGAAGAAGTCGGTCTCCTCCCAAATGAAGAGGTCCACAGCAAGCAGACATGGAACGTGCACAGCTCGTAAGCAGCGCAGTGAAAGGGGAGAGTGATTTCATTCATCGAGAGTATCTTCCTGTTTCGTGCATATCAGCTAAATAATTATTAAAAAAATTCAAAGAAAAAATAAGATAGACTAATATGAAATATATCACTCCACAAATATACAAGTTAAAATTCAACTTGTACAAGTTGTAACAAAAATAACAAATATAGATGCGAATGTAGGATAACTATTTTCAGTTTAGTTTGTTCTTTTTTTTAACTTGTAGAAGTTGAATTTGATTTTGCATATTTGTAGAGTGATATATTTCATTTTAATCTATGTTATTATTTTTTAAATTTTTTTAATAAAACTATTTAGATAACATGCAAATAACGATGAGATATCTCTTCGAGGATGAAAATACATATCCCATTAAAAGATACTCTACTGTGATCTGATGCAACTGTTAAAAGTGAAATAAAAAAGAGAGAGAAATCACTGCAAAGTTTGGAAAATGTCTGGACAAAGTTCAATGTGGCCATATGGGCGGGGCCTACCGACATCTGCAAGTGTCAAGCAACCACTGGGATATTATACCAGGTTCTTTTCAGATTAGGTCCCTAAAAACAGTCAAAATTGGAGCAGCAGAAGAGTGCTGGTGCACTGTACTGACCAATACCAGGTGCAATTCAGCTGCCAATATTGATGGTAGTATCATTTAGGAGTATACAGTATATAATGTACTATATGATCAATCTGTTCATCATCAGATAGCAACTTAATTAGCAAGAGGCAGGCAGGGGTAGCCAGCTGCAACAGTAGAGAGATACGGCAAGCAGTTGGCTAGCTAGCTATCGATCATTCTGAGCCATGCATTTGCATCGCCATTGGCCAACTTGCTGCATGCAGCAGCAACTCTCTCTGTCCCCATTGATTCATTCCCGGGCAGTATCGCCATTGTTGCCAGATGCAGTGCATACATGGTTGGATGGATGCATGCATTGCATCTAGTATCATCGATCTCCAATAAGTTTTCTGATGGCGCACACTTGCTACTTGCATTGCTGCAAGCTGCATATGCATGCTAGCCTGTTCATTGTGGATAGGGATGAGAGATCATATCGCTGGTCATTATTCAGAAAGGCTGCAGGCAGGCTGGACCCATTCGAGTCCATGTTCATTTCTAATAAAATGTGTGATCGAGGTGTGCCGATGTGATGGACTAAAGATAAAACGGAAACACACTAATTAAGTGAGGTTAATATTATTCTTTCTCGAGGAGCTAATTAATTAAAGGTTCTGGATATTCATCAAATCGATCAAAGGGAGACACACAAAAAGAGCAGGGGATAGTATTGAAAGTCAGTTGATGATGGCCGGGTTGATGGTTGAAGCTAGATTGATTGCCACGCTGACTGACAGCTTGCTCGATGATCCCTGCTAGTATACGTGCTAGCTAGCTTGTCGATCTGAAAGAATTACTGATACCTTTAATTTACATTTTATGTCGTTTAGCACGACGTTGATTCAGTTTTTAATACGAATAGTATACCATCGCCTTCTCTAATTACTATATATATACTTAGAAATTAAAAATAAATAACTGTTTGAAAGCATTGGTTTTTCAATAGGTGTAGTAATATCGCTTTTGATAAACAGATTTGCTTGAAAACTTTTCGCAAGTTTTTTCTTTCAAAACATTCAGATTTGACTACCAGATCGTCTCAAAATTTGTGCGTTAAGAAAAAAATTACTAGAAAAAAAATTTCACACGTGTCATACGTAAGATTCTAGTGCTATCTAACCAAAACATTATTGAATATAAATTTTAATAAGTTATATCGTAATTACAATGTAGTTATAGTATAATTACATTTCAATCATACTATAATTACATCTGAAAGTTTTAGATACTCCCTTGATAAAACTACGGACAATGTGCTTTGCTTAGCGTGAGTAGCCTGCCTCACGTACCCGCTCCCCTTCCCAACTCGGCAAAAGAATTACTCTTGCCTTTATCTGAACATGAGTTATGTTGCTAGCCTAGCCCCCACCCCCTTCCCTCTTGATATAAAAAAATACTGTTTTTTTCGGCGTAAAAATATATCTTCACTTTTTGGACGTATATTGAATCTTGTTTTTTATAGTCGTGACCCAAATCGAAATGCCTATAAATTAACTTAGTTTGAGATTGTCTACACGCGTGGTGCATCCTAAGAGAGGATAATATATGGAGTATATAGATGAAGTGTTCGCCAACTGCAAGTACTACTATATCCCACGTACTAACATGCATATATGTACATGTGGTCACTGCTCCTTAATTACGGTCATAAACTATCTGCCAGTCTGCCATTGCCACACACATCTCATCAGTTACATTCCAGAACCCTGATTAATAATTGACCGCGTCAGTATGATTTATATCTGCAGCGTCATCGGACAACAACGACGTGCTGTACTATTTACGTACGTGCCCATTTCCCGGGTTTTCGGGCTCGCAGGAAATAGATCCATATTAATTGATCGAATTACTGAGCCATAAAGAAATAAACGTAGAAGAAAAATATGTAGCTTATTTTATGAGACAAGATTGGAAAACAGATTATACATATCGAAAAACCTCGAAATTAATTACAATTTGAGTTTTAGAATTTAAATTTTATCTTGCATTACTGTTTTTTATGTATCCTCATGTCCCTAGTTATCAAGTGTACCTATATATATACATATATATATATATATATATATATATATATATATATATATCATGAGTATATATATATATATATATATGTATATATATATATATATATATCATGAGTATTACAATCAATGTAGAAATAGACTAACTCTGTGGGAACTCTTAGATCTAACCACGGACCCTTCTAAGGACCCTCCTCTCACCCGTCACCCAAAAAAAAAAAGGTAAAAGAAGGATTTACAGTACCTCTCTCGTGAAACTTAATGCTCCTAATTTTTTTAACTCTCAGATTTTTCATATATACAGCAAAAAATATTTTTTTGTCTAATTAATCACTTTATCTTGCTTTGGATTGGCTAATTTATAGTACGTATACTTGTCATTACATTTTCTTAGTTGTTTATATATACTCTCCCAAGTAAAAGTAGTAATCGTAACTCTTAACAAAGAATGTCACCTAAACCTTTAGTTCCTATCTAGTTTAAGAGTAAGTAACTCTCTGTTACCATTTCTTCAAATTAACAAAAGAAAACGAGAGAGAGAGAGGTTAATTAGAGTCACCCTCTTTCAAAAGTCCTTTTTTTTTAGAACTCTCTTCCAAAAGTCCATTTGCCATTCAAGCGTTGCATCTCCATGGAAACAGTTAGATGTAGCTAGGATCGATAGATCTTGGCATCTAGCTTGCATATTCGATCGAGAGAAGAGGTCCGGGCATGTGGTACACAATATTCATGCTAGCTGCCCTCTTTGGACCAGCAGCAGCTGCATGCTGATGGAATTAATAAATTCTCAATTGAATATAAAGTTTGGTGTGTACTCCTCTTTATCGAACAACGACAAACAATAGTGAACTGAGGTGTGTGTATATATATATATATTTATATATAGTATTATACACCCTGGGTATAGAATAGATATTCTATACCCCCTTCCTTCCATAGGTGAAGCTCACCTCCCACCCCTTTCCTAAGATCCAAAACACACCTCTCACCTTGATCAAAGGCTGGTCAAAGCATCTTCCCACCGGTTAAACCGAATCTTGACTTCCCCCACCATCCACCTCTTCTCAGCTCTCGTCTTATAAGAGTGATGCAGTAACACGATGATCATTGTGCAGTAATACTGTGTCTTAATTGCAGTAACAACACTAAAATATAGTCATAATATAGTCATGACGGATCTACTTTTGATAAATACTTTTTTCTAGCATCTTGGTGTAAACGATTTTTAAAAAAATGTAAATGATGTGATAGATATTGCTTTTCGAAGATTGTTTTTTTAAAAATCTAATGCTCCACGAGCAGCAATGTTAATACTGTTGCATGTTTTGCGTTACTATATTCACATCATACCATTACTGCAAGATGTATTAACGACTATAAATCTACTATGGAAGGGTTGGTGTATTCTCCTCACTATAAAATATGGTTTTGTTAAGATGATTAACTTTTTAGGGAGATCGGTTTCCTTCATAATGCGTGGAAAAGATCTTGTATGCAGCTCAATGGAGTTACTGTTACTATTATGTTGCACGTTAGTGCAATTCTATTATGACTTTACTACAACTTGCCTTGTAGGTTACTACAAGTTCATTGTTATGTTACTGCAAGAGTGCAATAATGACTATAAGATTTGCAGTAAATAGGTTGTTACTATAATTGCTAATATGTATCTTTGTGTGTAAAAAAAAAAGAAATTATTGCACTTACAACAACATGTGGTCATGCACATGCACTTTTTAGCACTTACTGCATATAGAGATTAAATGACAATATATCTCATCTTACTCTATTATTAAGTTTATTTTGCAATGTTACTGTAACATTTTACAATGTTACAATAACAATATGATAGAATTGCAGTAACACGGAATAGATAAATAGTAACAATGATTCTACAGTATTACTGCTCGTGGAGACTTAAAACTTCAAAAAAACCAACCTTTGGAGAGCATTATATCTTAGATCATGGACTATTTTTTAAAACCGTTTTCACCATGATACTAGAAAAAAGTGATTAGCAAAAGTAGATCAGTTATGACTACATTCTAACTATATTTAGCATTGTTACCGTAAGTAACCAGTGGTGTTACTGCATCGTTCCTAGCAACATAATGGGATTGTAATAATAACATGATGGAATTGCAGTAATGCGAAACAGGTTGTAGTAATGGTAGTGCTATAGTAGAATTGCTGGTGGAGAGTTAAACTTCAAAACACCCAACTTTTAGATAGCATTATCTCTCAGGCCATGTACTATTTTTAAACCGTTTGCAACATTATATTAGAAAAAAATGCTTATCAAAAGTAGATCCGCCATGACTATATTTTAATAATATTTTAACGTCGTTACTGCAATTAAGCTATGATGTTACTGCACATTGACCGTCATGTTACTGCACCGTTCTTGTGAGACGAGAGCTGAGAAGATATGGGTAGTGGGAGAAGTCAGCACGCGGGTTAACTGAGGTCTGACCGGCGTGGGGGCTTGTTAATAGGACTTTGACTGAGGTGGGAGGTGAGTTTTGAGCCTTAGGGGAATGGGGAGGTGGGTTTAGCCTTGGGAGAGAGGAGGTATAGAATAGCTATTCTATACTCCGGATGTAGAATAGTCTCTCCCTATATATATATATATGTGTGTGTGTATATATATATATGTATATGTGTGTGTGCGTGTGTGTATACACACACGAGTACAAAATATTAAACTATAGGGAGCATCAGTACTGTGGAACTTTGCTGATTGCTCTTGCCATCTGCCGACAGAGAGAAAATTGATATTGTGCTATTGTCACAATAGGATTACGTTGAAATACCACTCCTCCGATAAAATATGTCACTTTCAACCCGTACGTGTACGCTCAAATGCCATTTACTCCATCTCTTCCCAATTAAAATTATCTTTCCCTGTTTTTAATTGTTTGCTGACCAAAATACCCTGGCTGGTATCGTCTGTGGGCAGAAAGAGACGGGTGTCGGGCGAGGCAGCCTGGAGGAGAAGCTTCGCCGCGGAAGCGGCCGGCGTGGGGCAGAGTAAAGCTTAAAGAAGCTTGTGTTCTCTCCTAGTTCAAGCATGCACAAACATGTAGAAATTGTAGTGGCTGAGCCGAGAGTTGCTATTGGTTTCTGCTTGAAGATGACTGAAGCGAGTTGGCTTGTTGCGAGTTGCTGCTTACCAGGACGACGGGAAGTCCAGATCGATGGCTGCTTCTTGGATCTGGGTAGCTGCTCCATCGCCACAAGTGATGGGGTTGCCGCTGGCGGTGGTGAAAACGGGCACCGACGACATTGATGAAGAAGGCCACGGCAACGATTGTGATGGTGGCCGGAGAAGCAGGCGCGGCGCTGCGACCGGCGAAACAGGAATGCGGTGATGACGATCTGCGACGTTCGACGGACGGTGGGGGAGGACGACGAGAAGAACTGCGGTGAGGTCGGGTGGGCGGCAGCTTGCTGCTTGGAGATGAAGACGACGGCTGATTGAGGACGACCGCGATGGCTCACGACAGCAGCTCGCTGCCGGCACGCCGCACGCCGACGCCATTGCTGTCCATGTTGAACAGGGAAAACAATGTGAAAACAGGGGTGTTTTGGTCAACACACAAGATAAAATAGGGTAAAAATGGTTTTAATTGGAAAGAAACGATGTAAATGGCATTTGAGCGTAGACGCACGGATTAAAGTGGTATTTTATCGAAACCTATCTGTGTAGTGGTATTCCAGTGAAACCTAATTATAATAATAATATATTATCAATTTTCTCGCTGACCGGGGGTCTTAATTGAAAGTAGATAGTCATACAATATAGTGGATCAAGGAATTGTCTTGAACTAATTAAAGTCAAATAATTAAATTCCATCACTAGCTAAGCTACCGGTAGCCTGGTACGTACATGCTATATTGGTCCAGGGTTCATGAACCAACCGAGAACGATCGATCAATTGATCTTGAATTCCTGATGGATATATGCATGCATCAACCAGAAAAAGAAAAAAAAAGGTATAATTAACGATATATATCGGTTTAGAGAGGTCATATCGGGAAAGATGAATTTATTCAGGGAGCAAGCTAGCTGATCAAGCTTAATTTCAGGCGCACTTAGCTGATCAACCGTGCCAATGCATGAATCAACTAGCCGTCGCCGTCGCCGTCGCCGTCGACGTGTCACCTGCATCCCTAGCTATCTATCTAGCAAGCTTAATTTCCCTATGTCGGCAGTCGGCACTACACGTATTTGTATCAAGAAGCTGGCTACAGTCATTAGATCTCGACTTATCTGTTGGAGGACATACACCCCCTTATCCTAGCTAGCCCTCCTAGGGCGAATAGGATAATACTTCGGAAATATATATGCTCTTACAATGTAACTTTGAGGTTATCTTTTAAAAAATATAAGTAAAATCGTGGTGATGATTTGTGATGAACAATATGCAAAAATGTTGAGGTTTATGAGGGTTAAGACAGTTCATGAACAATTTGCACAATTAATCATGGTGCACGTGAAGTTGAGGTTTTCATATGACGTACGCGGGAGGTGTGCGTGTATGAAAAATGTTTAAATGAGTCAAAACTAGAAAAATTGAATAAGGAACTAGAATAGATCGATATGTGAGGGATCTTAGTATATACACTATCACAGAAATATGGATAGGTGTCGGTTGGGAACCCGGCATAGGTATTGGTTTTTCCAACCGTCACCTAGAAGGCGGCACAGATGAGAGAATTCAAAGGTGCCGGTTCTAAAACCGGCACCTTTGAGGTCTCAAGAATAAAAAAAAGCAGCTTGGTGCATCGGCTCGATTCGAGCCGATGCATTGAGCCGCTCCTCATCACCCATGAGATCTCATCCAAGAACAAAATCATGAATAAAAAATGAAAATCACAAAAAAAATGAACAAAACCATGAACAAAAACTCATGGACAAAAATCATCATAAAACGAACTCGCCCGACCCGCCACCGACGTGGACGACGCCGGATCCACCGGCTACGCTGCTCCGCCCGCCGCACATGCTGCCCCGCACGCCACTGACACCAGAGCCGCCGCCGATGCTGGATCCACTGTCCTGCCTGCCACAATGCTAGATCCGTGCCGAGAGCCGTCGCCCGACCACCGCCGGCGCTGCAGAGGGGAGGAGGAGGGGAGGAAGAGATGAGGAGGGGGTGGAGGGGAGAGGGGAGGAGGAAGGGTGGAATGACGCTTATCCTCTCAACCCCTTTGCGCTAAAAAGGGCTCCTGGCTTGGCTCATTTTCTTTTTGTTGGTTTTTGTTAAAAAAAATCGGCGAGTCGGTTAATTAAAAACACACCTATGATATATTATAAGTTCCTTTTTTTATAAAACCGATATCTATATTATAGGTGTCGGTTCTACGACACCTATTTCCCTAAAAGGTGCCGGTTTTTCTTTTCGGTGCCCCCGCGAGTGGGTGGGTGCGCAGGAAAAGCACTATAGGTGCCGGTTTTACCACTTCCGACACCTATAGTGCCGACTTTTATTAAGGGTTCTTTGTTAGTGATAGGACTAGGAGTTCTACTACAAATTTGGAGGAAATCCAAATTTTAGAAGATTGAAAAGGAATTGGAATATGTGGGGAACCCTCGTAGGATTAGGGTTCCTACTTAATTGGTAAAGGAAGTTATGCACATATAAACACTAGAGGGGGAGAGAAATTGTGTAAGACACCTGTGTGGAGATAAAAATTAGGGTTATAGCCTCTTTGCTCTTTCATCTAAGGTTTAGTTCACATAGAGATTAGACACAAGTGCTTTGAATGCACCTTGTAAACACAGGCAATAAAGATCATCTTCATACAAACAAATTGTGGTAATCTCAATATTTTTTGTATTACTCTAGTTTTATTTGGTTTCATATTTTATCTTGATTTTATTTGAATTAGTTTCTTGAAAATTATGATAGAATAATAGGAATTATCTTTTTATTTTTTTGGGGGTGAATTTATATTCTATAAGATTTAGTTTTCTTGCTCCCGATACCATTCACACCGTCTTTGCTAGGCTTGATTTGCCATATTCCGATCATATGTTGCTGTGGAAATTCTATGGGGATGAACTTTATAGATATATAGGATTACTTGGGATATGCAAGGTAGCATCCAAATGATGTCATTACTGAGGCTATGTAAATGAGCAGCAAATAGAGGGAAACATGCTTGGCAGGTCACCACCTCAGCCGGAGGGCCTCTGGAGTCTGGACCCTTGGAGGAGTCAACCATCCACTCAAAGTAGGCTAGTTGACCTCTTCCAATGCCCCAGTCGGTCACCCAACTTCACCAAGACAAGTCTAA
The DNA here is from genome assembly GCA_000573905.2 of Oryza punctata. Taxonomy (NCBI): domain Eukaryota; kingdom Viridiplantae; phylum Streptophyta; class Magnoliopsida; order Poales; family Poaceae; genus Oryza; species Oryza punctata. The sequence continues at coordinate 1,813,581 of CM002488.2, read as the reverse complement.
GTGAGGTGGTGGACCAACCGACCTATGAGTGAGCTGGCCGACCTATGCTAATCCTCTATTGAATTTGGCCGCACACGTAGGGATCAAGTATCCAAGGAGTGAAACCAACTTCGAGGCACGGTCGGGACTATTGGTGACACCAACCGACCTAACGAAGAGGTCCAGTGGGTGCCATGTATCCCGGCCGGTCTACTTGCTCAGGTTGGCTGCTAATTTAGGTCGGCAAGGAACCAGCTTCATACCGAGGCTATAAATACACCCCCTACCGACCCACTTCATTTTTTGTAGGATACACCGAAATGTGAGAAGAAGAATAGAAGAGCCAACTGTTGAAATAGTTGTGCAAGTTATAAAGTGAGTGAGAGGGAGGAGCCGGGGATCTCTGCTTGTCTTTCGACTTCCTCCTTGGAGGTGCGACACCTTTGGGAGTAGGTGTCTCGGTATTCTCTGTTAGGTAACATGTAAACTCTTATCTTTCCATTAATTTATTAAGTTCCATTTATTATATATATTTGCTTGTGGGTTCCTCGTCCAATTTATATAAAGTATTCACTGCTTTGTTTATATTGGTTGCTTTGCTCCTTAATCTTAGGAAGCTCGTCTAGCAAGAAGGCAAAGTACCCCCCCCCCCCGCCCTTGAGGATTCGACCAAGGAGCAGGTGCACGTAAACAAGGCAATTGACGTAGCACGGATGAACAAGGGTTGTATAAGACTATGGTTCAAACAAGTTCGGGCCACTCGAAAGCTTAACACCCTACTCCTGTGTTCTAAGCTGGATGATGATGATGATGATGTTTACATGTGTTCTTGGGTGGATGTTGTTCTAATTGGGAGATTATGAACCCTTCTTCACTCTCTTTGTGGTTAGAATCTAACTTAGACTAATGAACCCAATTTTCCAAACCCTTTTCTCAGTGGCATTGGCCCTCCTTTTATATGCCAAGAGGATACTACAATGCCCATGCAAGTATACATGAGTGGGATCCAACCACAGGTGTTGGTATGCTCAGTTTTGTCGCACGATAGCTGACGGGGCCCACTGTCGGACTTGAACTCACGTATCGGTCTCTCTGCCCCCTTGCTCCTTCCTTCTCCATATGGTTAGGGTAGGTGATATGGGCACCCTATTGGTTGTCAGGCCCGCTTGCCAGCCTCAAAGGCTAGGTGGGTCCGCACTGCAGTGGCTCGGGTTAGGCAAGAAGTCAAAAAACCATGTTGTTTCATAGCTCATGCTCTGTGTCTATTTAGGAGTGATGATGGCTTGTCCTAGTGTCAGCATGCATCGACTTCGATCTCCGACGAGGGATAAGGCTTGTTATGGTGGCTTGCGTTATCAGAATTAGTGCTTCCATCGCTTCGACACTCTAATGTTGTTCATGTAAGTCGTCGAGTTATCATATACGTTATATAATCCAGATTGGCAATGTTTTCTACTTGCATCGACTCTATCTAGAATTTCATCGATATCGGCTAGATTAATTTGTTGGCTTAGATTATATAATGTATCCACCACCCTGAAAATCAGTCAAAAGCTTGATTTTCTAGATATTATGTTTCTTTTCATACTTAGTGCTGCATCAATTAAGTTTGATCTACTAAGTCGTGCTTAGAACCATAATCTCTAGCCTGCTTCTTGATTGCCAATAAGGGTTTCATCGAGGTTTCAGCCGATGAGTTATTTGGACATTGCATCGGCTTATAAGGATTACTTACAAGTTGATTTTAACCGATAACAACAAAGGTTTCACTGTTTATCTAATCATTTGGATTTAATGACATCGGATCTCCAACCGATGTATACTTTAAACTTCGGATCAGTGCTTATTCAATATATCATTACTAGCCGATTGATTGCTACTGGATTATATTTTTGTTATATTACATTATCATCAGCCGACTATATTTATGTCATTATTTACTCAAGTATTAAGATCTATACTGGATATCGGCTGGTATCAGCATCGACTGGAATTACTATATCGGCTTGTCAGCCGATCGGTTCTTTGATATTCAATTTACATATCTTGTCAGTTGCAGGATCAAACTGACCGGCACGCCCGCATTTCATCATTATTTTGGACCTGCACTAGAGCTAAGCAAATCTCCCAGACCAGTGTGTGTTTTTTACGTCAACATATACACACGGGTTACAACTCACAATCAGTTAAGAGAGCTGATGGTCCAATGCCTACACCATCTTTAACCAGCATAATAATAATAATAATTACTATTACTATTATTATTATTGTTATTATTATATTTCGAATTTAGTTATATATCGCAATAGCATGTGGGGTACTAGTTAGCAATATGGTAAATATAGTGGTTGCCCTTCCGACCTCGACAAATGTATTTACCTCGAAACTCATGCACGTACCCATGCACTGATGCACGTACCATAAGTGACGCTAATTAAAATCCAAAAGAAATAATCATGCATGTCTGGATAAATGTATGTACTGTATGCATGAATATGCAACAAGAGAAATTTAAGGGGCAATTATGTTTTACCCCTGTTTTCTAGTTTTGAATTGTTTTTATTTTGGTATCTTTTTTTAAGTGATGAAGCTTGTGATTGTTCCCATTCAATAGGTCGGCATTCCTACGTGCTCTGATTGATCCTAAGAGGACTTGATGGTGTGAAAACTCATGTTAAATACATTGGCAAAATTCATGACAAGCTTGTGCTTGCTCTTTTTTTTAACTGGATATACGAAAATTCATGTCAAAAGGGGGAAAATCACAAAGCCCTCATACAAACAGCGGTAAATATGCAAGACCATATATCAATGTTTTAACGTTGTAAGTACTCCTCCCGATGGAATAGGGTCAAACACAAGCTTCGGATTTAAAAATAAGGGAAAAACATAAAGTAAGAAAATAGGGATGAAATTGTTGGGAATAGTCCCACATTGATTATTTAAGGGGAGTTGAATCACCTTAATAGTGGGAGGACTCCTTCACCTCTTGAGTTAGCTTTTGGGGTGTAGCAAGATTTCCTTTTGGTTGGGCTAATGTCTCTTGATTTTAGACCAACAAGTGGTATCAAAGCCAGGTTCATAATCTTTAGTGCTTGTTCACACTCAGGGTGGTGTAAACCCGAAACCCAATGGACCACGGGTGTGAGGCCCGTATGTGCCCATGTGTGTGGGACCAGTCAGTGCTAAGGTATACCAATATTGTGATGGGGGAGATCGTTGGTCTCCTGATTTTGGACCAACGAAATTATCATTTGAGTTCAATGTAGAAGCAAGAACCACAGAAATTATCCAAGTTTAAAAAATAAAGCATGACATCTCACGGCGACATCTCATGAAGAGTGAACTCCTTTAAACACTAGTTTAGTACGTACTCCCTCCGTCAAAAAAATCAACTTCTAGAGTTTGAATTTTATTGAACAAAAAACCAACTTCTATCATCCTACACTACACTGGATATGATCACCTTTGACGGACCCAAAACCTCACCTTTGACGGGTTTGGGCTTGGTCAGTGATCAGTGGTCACTGGTGAGTCAAGTCACCTTTGACGGGTGGCCGGGCGTCAGAGGTGACACTCATCTCTGACGGGCAAATAATTAGAAGTCCGTCAGAGGTGTTGGTCTCCGCTAGCCTAGGACTAGTTAAAACCCTTCACAGATGTCTCATCTCTGACGGACGACAAAACAAAAGGCCGTCCGAGGTATCAGTCTCCGGTAGTTAGAAGCCGTCACAGCTGGCCTACCTGTGACAGGAGAGTTAGCTGTGACAGTCGCGTTTTACAAATACATCACAGGTAAGGTTACCTGTGACGTCTTTTCTTTTTGACCCGTCACTGATGTGTTAAATCCCGAAAAAAAATAAATGCTAAATATTGGCTAGCCTCAGGATTTGCTAGCCATGCCCTCTGAAAAATAGAAACATCACAGATACATGCCAGGCACCGCCAATATCACATTCATCAATTCATCAATTTATTCATCAATTCTATATTCATGCATCCCATTTCCCCCAAAAGCACCCAAAATGCATGAGATTTCAGATCCACTATGAAAGTATTAAGATATGGCCTCAGTTCTGTTCAAGCATTATGCATCAATTACTATCATTTGCATCGAGGACAAAAAAACAGAGGGAATCAGCTAGCAGTAGAAAAAAGCATGTGTCCCAAAAAAACAAGTGTACATAATCTGTTATTATGCATAAAAAATAACAAGTGTAGATAGTCCGTTCTTATTTATAAAACAACCCACAGGTGAAACATAAAAATGAACATTTGTACATAATCTCCTCTTATGCATCTAGAAAAAAGGACAAGTGTAGATAGTCTGTTCTTATGCATAAAACAACCAACAACGAAACCTAAAAATGGACAAGTGTAGATAATATGTTCTTATTCATCACTGGCCATTTAAGTCCATCCAAATGAACGGCACAATAGCGCAACACAAAATACGCATGTCATAAAAAACGACAAATAATTTGAGAATGGAGGGAGTAGCAAAGAGCCATGCATATGCTGTCCAAAGTCAGCACAATATCAAGATGGAGTAAGCCAAACAGGGAAGTGAAAGATTTCAAGGTTATATTTCAATGCTTTCACTATGGGAGTTTATTTTAGATAGATCCCATAGCTAATGTTCCAAATCAGTTTTAAATCTCTTTTCTAAGAAAATATACACAAATGACCATATCCAGTGAAAGTAAATTACATTGTATTCCGTACCACAGAATCATAGAAACAACTATTTTACATCACAGAAAATTAGAAAACTGTTTTGTTCATGACATCACATCTAGCCCAGTTGAATCGTCTATTTGACGTGGAAACATCCTTTCTTGTTCATTATTTCGGCAAGAATGAAGGCGCACAGTTCGCCTCTGATAGCAGGGGGGTTGATGGGTGAAATCTTCCAGCCTGCTCTACTTTTCTGTTCAATAATACAGAAGTTAGCACGTTTATAAGATTAATATTGGTATTGAAATGATCGAATTTGCCATTAGCAACAATCTCAGGGTCGAAATCTTTCACCTCTCTTAGAAGTGTTGACATATTGTGGCACACGTGGAAACCACACTGATCCCCGATCTGTTGTGCGCATGCGAAATTGGTGTCATGATAAAGTTGGTCCTTGCCCTCCTTGTACCTACCACCCTTTTCCACATATGGGCCCCAAGGCATATTTAAGGCCTTGGTGATTTCAGTAAAATTATAATCATTCGCCTTATTTGAGTTAAGGTAGTAGACCCTACTCCATTTAGGTACGATGACTAAGAGAACCCAATGTTGCCTACGCGGTCGTTATGTAGCATTAGTAATAAGAACCTTAGCTTCAAAAACAATATACACGAAATGAGTATTGTCTTCTTACTCTTGATTGTGCGTGCACATGATGTACTCCTTGTCTTGGTGGGCCCATAAGCACCGGTTCACGTAGTCAACCAATTCATTGAAGTTAGTTCGCAGATTGAGCTCGTTGACCATCGATGGATCAAGGAACCCAACCTGATTACCAAGGCGACGACACTCGATCCAACACAGCCTTAAAACATTTACGTATTAGCACTAATTTAGAAGATAGTCCATTAATATCACAAGGAGGAAGGTTTGCACTTACAAGGAGTAGCATTTTAGAAGTCCTGTGTCTAACTTCCGAATCCTGAATAGGTCGAAGAGGTCCTCAAAGCCTATAGTTATATAGGCAGGCGACGATAGGAAGGGCTGGTGGTCGTGATGTCCAACTATGGATGACTCCCTAATTTTCCGCTTGGCATTGCTTAGCTCCATGTACTGTTTGTGTAGCTCTCGGCAAGCAATACCCATCACGGCCAACACATTGTCCTCCACCAACGGCATGCCTAGTTCAAATTGTGCTGGCGGCTTCATGACCTTCCCCGTTTTGGTCAACGACACCGACGCTGCAGCCTTCCCCCTTTTTTTCACCTTCGCCGACTCCTCGACCTTCCCTTTGCCTGTAGCACCCCCGTGTTCACGTTTCTGTCCCGTGACAATGGGTGGGGAGCTATCAGCCTTCCTTGTGGTCTTTATTGGAGCCAGGTTTTGAGCTATGTGTGTCAAATCCATATTGGCTGCATGAGTTGAATGGGATACTGACAATGCCGGTCCACGGGGAGCCTCAATTGATAGCTTAGACGTGGGAGGTGTTTGCTCCATCGGTCGACTTGGACGAGGAGTCATCTTCACAATTATGTCTTCTTTGGGCCATTGTATGTACGTCTTGCATGCATCGCCCAGAGTCATGATTTCATCATTAGGGAGCACAGGCAGCGGAAAGGCTGACCAGTTGTCCTTGACTGAATCTACGGACACCTTGGCATACCCATGACGTAGGTTTGCACCGTGCACCTTTTATGTTACCGAGGGATTGAAAGCCATGCCCTCAGCCACTTTGGGCGCGAAAGTTGGGTGGACCCTCACCACTAGGACACACTGCGCTACGTCCTGCATTTTTAAAGTATGAAATTAATATTGGAACATGTAAATGTATTTGTGTAGATATGGATCGGATAAAATCGATTACCTCTATGTTGTCCACCGCAGCTAGTGGTGCGACCGGGAGATCAGGGGCCGGCACATCTGTGGACGCACAACTACTCCTGTGCTGTGACGGACTCGCGTCGTGATGTGCACGAGGAGTTGGATGGACAACTTGTGTTGCGGCTTGGCGTATATTCATGTCAGCGAGGACCTTCTGAACCCTTTCTTCCACCCTGGCGTCCATGTCTGCTTGGAGTTCTTGAATGACCTCCAACTTAAGCTCGGCCTTCAAACGAGCATCCCTCTCTTCCTTGGAGACTTTTCGTTTCCTGTATTGGGAGCTGTACTGGGGGAGGCCATGCTTCCATGGCACATCGATGCCAATTCCCCGAGTCCAGCCAGGATGTTCTTTGGTTCCGAGCGCCTTCGTGAGGATGTCATCTTCGCGTCTCTTCGGCGCGGACTCGACCTCGCTCTGCGAAGCTTGTTCGGCAACCAACCCTAACTATAAAAAACAGGAGTCGTTGTTACAAAACATTTTCTTAATATGAACGGAAATTGGTGAGGTTAATTAGCGAACTAACCAGCTCCTGATAGACGATGGCGCCACTTTGATTCTCAAATGTGACGGAGCCGTCAGGGTTTACCTTACCCCTAGCCCTCGCCCAGTTGCGAGCTCTTCGTTCAGGGATGTCGGCGAACGGGGCAGGGACATTCGCTGCTGCAGCGGCTGCATCCTCTTGGGCCCATATTTGCTCCTTGCCGATGTACCCAGCCGTACCAAGTCGATGCGGGTGCTCATTCCGCTGTTGCAGTAGGCGATGTGCCTCGCTTGACTGCCTAAAATCTTCGCTATTCTTCAGCTCGCAAAATTGCTCCCACACCGTCTCCGTTATTTGAGGGTACTCAATGAACGGAGTACGATTGCCGGGTTGGATGACATACTCCGTGAAGAGTTTTCACTTCCAATTCTTCCAGGCTTTGCCCATCTTATGGAGAGCCTTCCGCTTAAGCCTTTCCTTTGCTTCATCCGGAAATGTGAACCATTTCTCCATTGCCGTCCAAGCTCGCTCCTTCTCAACTTCTGGGACCTTGCCGATATTTTTATGGAGGATGCCGAAATTCTCACGTGCTGCCAGCCTGTAGCAGTTAGACCATCTTCCTATGACAGTCCTTGGCGCCGTGGGCCTACCACTTGCATCAACCTCTCTTATAACCTGCATTGTGGTCTGCCATCTATTTTGTGTCCGGGGGTTTCTACTTGACCTAGAAGCACTTGTCCCGCCCGACAGCGATGGTTGTTGTTCCTGGGGCGCTTCTGCAGCTAAGACAGAAGGAGCATTTGCTAAGGGGTGGTAGCTACACATTATGTTGTCATCTATTGAAAAGTTATCCTATAAATTACCACGAGGTTCGGGTTGTTCGGTTGCCGTCGTCGAGGGATGACCTGCGGAAACCGCCTCCGTGGCTGGGTCTGCTTCTACCTGTATCCTTGCAGGCGTCGTTGAGGACGGGGATGCTCCGGGCGTTGTCATCGACTAAATAATTTGGATACGCTTATAAATTTCCTATCATTTCACTAATTGGTCTTGGATCAAACACCCGACAATAATTTATAAAACAGCCTACAATAATTTATCAAACACCCCATACTATATATATATATATATATATATATATATATATTCATCAATTCTATATTCATGCATCCCATTTCCCCCAAAAGCACCCAAAATGCTTTTGGACATCGTACATTAATTTTGGCATTGTTTGGATTGGTAAAATGTTTGCCAATGCTATTATTACAAAACAAAACTAGTATATAGAATGTTTATTGCTAGATTTGCCACATCGCACATGACGGGCTCCTTTGGAACGCAAGATTCTCAAACACACAGGAACATGAAAAATACTAGACTTAAGATACCAAAAAAAATACTAGACTTACAAGGGCAGCAAAAAATACAGAGGAGAATATATTCATCATAAAAAGGAAAATGACCTTGTACTATAGGAGGAAGATGTAGCATAACAATCAAGAACATTCAGTACTGCTACAACATTCTCCAGTGTAGTTAGCTAGTTACTTTTTTTTTAGTCTGCTTGCTAGCTAAATATACAGAGATCATGCATCTATATTGCATTATATTGCACACGTTATAAGTAAGTACTGAACATATATATGTAAAAAACTAAACATTCAAATTAAGCATGGAAGAACTATAGTAAAAAACTTTTTATTAATATGTGAGCAGCAAATAAAATTGCATTTTTCTGCAACTCTTCGTACAGAATATGCAAATATAACGAACCAATGAACATAATTGTGCTCAAATTAACTTTGTTGCTATATATATACATGATAGGTATAGTATCTTTTATTTATTTGTCTTCAATATATATACATGATTGGTCTCAAAATAGCTAAGCTAGAACATAAGATATAGAGCAACTATAAAGTTTAAATATTTACCTATTGATGGTGGAGGGCGGCGTCGGTGGTGGACGCGTTGGCAGCGGTGGAGGAGGGCGGCGTCGGTTGTCACAGGTGTGGTCATACCTGTGACGGCCTCCAACTAAACGGCCGTCACAGGTGATGACACCTGTGACAGCCTCAAACTAAACGGCCGTCACAGGTTAAACACCTGTGACGGCCTCCAACTATCATGGAACATTTGTTCATTCTTACAGTTGTTACATGGACACAATATGTGCATGGCCATCCTGCTTTTTCTGTCATTGTCCGCAAATGTGACGAATTCAGTGACCCCCTCCCTATACTCTTTAGACGAACGATGAACATGGTACATCCAACTACGATTAATCTGCAATCAACGACATAGGAAGAAAACTATATGATGATCAATTGGGAATGAAGGGAGAATAATGTATTTTTTACCTTTAATTTCAGCACAAATTCGCCCCCCTTACCCTCCCAACCGAATTGTGAATAGTGCACTGGTCGGGATGGAAAGCAATTGGCAGTTGGGGGGTATTTATATAGATCCAACTCACCTCAAACGGGTTAAATAAATACAGCCCGTCAAAGGTGTCGGCCATACCTTTGACAGGCCGCAACTCAGTAGCCCGTCACAGGTAACAAGATACCTTTGACGGGTCGGAAGTAACAACCGTTACAGGTGACGCCAATTACCTTTGACGAGTTCTAACTCCCTGGCCGTCACAAGTGAGGCGATACCTGTGATGGCCAGGGAGAAATCCCCGTCACTGTTATTTCTGTGATGGCTTACGGCTCCAAGCCGTCACAGGTAGCCAAGCCGTCACAGGTGAGGTGATACCTGTGACGGGCCACAGCCGGATGTCTCACCGATGACGGCAAACATAAGGACCCGTCAAAGGTGCGGTCATCTGTGATCAATCCATAGACCCGTCACTGGTGTGCCGTCACATGTAGAGTTCTAGCGTAGTGCTACCTACTCTTAACACGTAAAACGAGAAGTTTTATCTCTTCAATATCCTTTACCTACCTATCACTCTTACTATTTTATTTTTTTTAATGATTAAGGGTATTTTGGTTATTCTCACAGTCCACTAATTTTACGTTGGGATGTTAGGAATGGATTTTTTTTGGACGGAGGGATTACATATCATCACTAGATCGACTATACCACACGTCCACAGCAAAATTAAATGCTTGGCATTTGGTGAAAATTGGTGCCCAGAACTGAAGTGATGTGCAGCTCACCAGTCCGCTAACTACCGATCATGATTAGCATTGATACACACCATTTACATCATGAAACTTTCTTGTCCTTCCCTGCAAGACGATAAAACGTAGGCCATTGTGTGGCAGACGTACGATTCAGCTACTGTGCATCAATTGCAAGCATACAGGCAACACCGGTTTGTATGCAGTCAGCAAAATTACAATGCACTATAATTTGATTAGGGTTGCATTGGGCCAGGCCTAAATACAGATATTTAGATTATTGGGCCTCAAAGTCCATATGAGCTGGTCACAAAAACCTAAGGAGAAAGCAGTCTAGACATCTGCCTCCAGATGATGAATGCTAGACAGTTTGAGTATTACGACAGATGTACAAAGATATATCAGCGCAGAGCAATTAACTGGGATAGTAGATTAAGTATATATATAATGTAGTTATAAAAGTAAAATGTTGCAACATTTTAAAGGTGATACAAAGTAGTACTGCTCAACTCACTTAAAGGTGGTTCAAATTGAAACAAAGTACACGTATACGTATTGAGACCTTTTACGGTGTTTGCATTCTAAAATAGGTGAAAATCCAACGCTCCTTAATAACAGGTATCATGTAAAAAGTATTTGAGTATTGGTACAGGTACTTAGGTATCAAGGGTAAAATAATAAATTTGCTAGTAGAGAGAAAATGGTAGAACTGTCTAAATTTAAATCGGTACTGCGTAGGTACCAGTTAAGTCATTTGCCTATTAGTGGCCTATAGGTTCTCATTTGCGTGATTTTCTCTAAATTTACATTGTGTTCTTTGAGGTTTGGTTTGCATGCTTTCTTCTAGATTTATTTTTGGTTCCAAATAACACGTTTATTAGCGTAAAAGTTCTGGTTTGTGCAGTTTTACCTAGTTTTATGTTTTGTTCCAAAGAACATGTCAAAACTCAATCATTTAATTCTTTTAGAGATTTATATTTTGTTTCAAGAAGAGATTTATTAATGTGTTTCAAGAACCTGACTGGTTAAAATATCACCAAAGGATTGAATCAATTTAAGTTAAATATTTTATCGATATATCCCTAGAAAACATGAATTGTAGACAAAATATTCATCATGCTTCCTTCCATTTGAACATGATATACGATGGACTCTATGAATTGAGTACATAACTAATCAACTACGTAAAGGAGATCTTACCCGATGCGCATCGCTTAGCCTTTGACTGGTCGATCTCATCTTATGTTGAATCCTCAACCATGCCGATGCTTCTCCCTCTGTTTAATTCTGATGAACCAATTCTAACCCTAGAACAAGAACGGGACCGATGGGGAAGAAGTAAAAAAAAAGATCCAATCTGATCTTTTTCCGTGAGATATATTCGATAACTAAATTAATGTCGGATCTACGTTGTTTGTACTAAACAGTATCGAATCAATGCAATCAGGTATTCAATCCACTAAAATGCCTATAATTTACTTAGTAATTACTCCACTATCATCGATTACGGTAATTTTTTTCCATACCTTATCTCTCTTGATCAACGGCTCATATTACTCTACCTCTCAATACTTCTAAGGTTGCGTTCTTTTAGTTGAGTTGGGAACTCATTCCTTCCGCACGGAAAACAGAGCGACTCATTAGCACATGATTAATTAAGTATTTACTTTTTTTGAAAATGGATTAATATGATTTTTTAAAGCAACTTTTGTAAACCTTTTAAAAAAACGCACCGTTTAGCAGTTTGAAATACGTGTGTGCGGAACATGAGGGAATGGAGTTGGGAAAACACCTCGCAAACACCGTAAAAGCTCCCGTATTTATGTGTAGCATACTTTTGCTTGTGACATGCATATATATACTATAACAAATTAATTTGTAATTGAGCAAATACGTTCAAACTGCTCCACATTTTGAATAAGATCATGTACAATAACTTTAATTAGTCAAGTTAACACCCAGATAATTAAAATGGCATGTAGATCTCAAAATGTGTGTGTGCATGAAAGAATTTGTGGTAGGCGCATAGTTGCAAATTTAGATTAATATTGTAGGGTCACTAATGTCACAACTGAGATAATAACAGTTCTCATGAAATTGTACGAACCAAGGATGAGGTAAACCTTGGATAGATTGTGTTGAGGAGTACAAAACGTACGGTATGATAAAGAGAGAGATACCCATGAAAGTAGTAAGGTAGTTCACTACCTTAATTAGCTCCACTTTATGATCCCTGGATGCACAGTTCGTTGCTGGCTTTGTGTCATGGAGTTTATATATATTATATTCATATATCATGGACCCTCCATGCATGTTCGATCCACGTCTAATTAATAAGCAACATTGTATGATCGATCTATTCTTCCAATTAAATTCATTGAAATTAATAGCACGAGTATGTATCATATATTGCAGAGATTATTCGAGCATGCTGCACTGCATTAGTATATATAGGTTTTTTTTTTTGAAAAATCCAGAAAAATCTACACATGTGTCCTCTCCCAAGCCTCTCATCCGGCGACCGTACCACACGTGAGTACATCGTCCTCCATTGCAAGCGCAGGAATATATTCCATCTATATAACAAATGCAACTATATATATAACAAATTAAACTGTGCAACTATATATAGGATGTGTTCGAGCTCGATGGGCTAAACAAAATAATTAAGCCGACAAACAGACTAACCCGGAAAAACCAGCACATCCGAATCACACATCAGAGAAAAGATATATGTAGATTAGTGTTCAACAATATTAGGTTTGACACATCTTGACCTAACTAACTCGGAAATAAATATAATGTATGGTTATTTTACCTGTAGGAGATCGAAAACTGGTTAATTAAATTTGGGAGATAAAGAACTAGCTAGGCAAGAAGCAATAGAGCTGACCAGTTTAATATACCAGAAAATCAATATTACTATATATTTAAACATGCATGCATAGGTTTCATTTCGATTCTGAGAGTGCACCCACACACCGTCCATATTATATATAGCTTCTCTTAAGGTGATAAATATTTTAGTTGACTCATCTTTAAATTATATTGGAATCTAACCATAAATTCCTATTGCAACATGATATTGTTAATTGATATGCATTTGATAGTGCAGTAACAAGGAGCGTGTGATTTCTACCTCAAGGTTTGAATCTCAACAGGCTCAAAATTCCTTCTATTATTTGGTATCCAAATTCCTCCTTAGAGATCCTCATTTTTTATATTCTGTTGTTATAGAAGATCATTAGTACACATATGGAAATGCATTTACAGTAGTAGTGGTACCACTACTTATGTGCATATATCACCAGAAGTGTGTCTATTTGCTAGTCAAAACTAACGTACTGAATCTTGGGATATGTGCATACGTACGCGTGCTCCTTTGTAATTAATTAAGCAGTGGAAAAAGTAACTGGCATGAAATGTGTGAATTA